>JAIXND010000762.1:36108898-36129417 GCA_023646645.1 Varanus salvator macromaculatus | reverse complement strand
TCTCTCTCTCTCTCTCTCTCTCTCTCTCTCTCTCTCTCTCTCTCTCTGTGTGTGTGTGTGTGTTTTAAAATAAAATTTGCATTTAGAAAAGATCTGGTAATGAACATTTCTGGTTTTGTTCTTTGGTTAATTTTTTTTAAAACTCTCTTTCATTGTGAATAGTTCAAAATGTTAAAAAAAAAGTTTTATGAGAAAGTTGTCATTACAACACTGGGTAGCTAGCTCCACAAAAGGATTTTTTTTTAAAAAACACTAAACCTTCCTTTTTTCATAATGACAGAATATTTAGGAAAGCAATCTTCTTGCTGGGTCTTCTGGTGCCCTTGTGATGGAGCTTATGTGACTTTAAACTACTTCAGTAGAGCAATGTAATAATGAGGTCATCAGCAGTCAGGATTCTAAATCACACCTCTTACATTGCTTGCAACAAAAAGCACTTCACAGAATAATTCAGGCACTATAGTCTAATCACATATGCCAAGTGGGAGAAAAGGAGAAAGAAAGGGAATTGGGAGGAAAAATTAAATATAGCCTTTGGCAAAGACTGAATGCACTTACATCTTAATATTCCAACCATGTGCATGGAAAAACACTCCCAGATGAGGACTAACAGTACTGAAGTATAAGAAATATTTGTCTTTTTGTTATGAGACAACAGAGACAGACAGGAAATCAGATGAACTTCACAGATGTGGGATCAGGCAAGGCAGAATAATAATCAATAGCAGAATAATAATGTGTAGCACAGTGAGCTTGGAAATAGTAATCCTGTTGGCCTCAATTACAAGGATATGGAAAATAAACCAAACAACAATGCATGCAGAATTTGCAGGAAATAATAAAGCAACAAATACCTTCTAAGCAGCACCATCTGTGGATTATTAATGAAGTAAGGAAGATGTTGGCCTTACAATTGTGTTTGTAATTCCCTTTATGTTAAAAGTTCTTCATTTTCTACCCAAGACTAGTAGAGAAGAGTACAGCATAAAACAAGCTGGTGTTCATCTATGATGACAATGGGATGTTTGGTGGCAAGCACCTCTTCATTATTATCGCATTTATATCCTACCTTTTTTTTTTCCTTTTGCAAGAAACCAAAGTGGTTTGCTGAGATTGTCAGCCTTTACTTCCTCTTTTAAATGGAGTTTAAAGCCTCACTGAATTAAGGGAAGGGTATTACTCTGGAATAGGCTTTTTGAACGAATGTCCTACATACTTTCAAGGGAACGTACAGGCTATATGGAGGCTGCATGGAGGGCATATCTAGACAAATCAATGGATTTTCAGCAACCTGACAAAAATTCTATCCCCAAAATTCTTTGAGGGAATCAATGACATTTAAACAGAGATACAACCCATCCAAGCTGGTGGTATACCTTACTCCTTTGAGGATTGCAGCCTCTGACATCTGATCCTTATTTATTTTAGTAATGGCATCAAAACTTGTTAGTACCTGGCTTGGTATTTGAATTTATCCACAGTGGTTATGAACTGAGTACATTTTTGTAGGGATGGCAGATCAGTTGGTTTTCAGTACATGACAATCTTTCATGGATTCTGTGATAAGTACATCCAATTTCTTTACCGGTTGGTGATTTTTTTAAAAAATGCATTCATTCACACTCATGACTTTTACTCGTACCTGCATAGTTTCCCCACATATAGATATTCTGTATGCAACTTACCCTAATACACTCACTTTAGTACACCATTTTTAAGTGGTGCCCTGCTTGGAAAAATTTGAGGAAGTATGCAGCCTGAAGGATTCCTGTGCCATGGCTCCTATAAGTGGACATATGATGGCTCATTTTATTATTATAATTACATTACATAATAATGTAATGTAATTATACCCAGCCTTTTCTCCTCTTGCAAGGAGCCCATCCCAAGATGGCATACAAGGTTTCACTCCTCTACACTTTAAAATAAAGGCCAAACAAATTCTCCTCCATCTCTTCCACTTCCTCAAGAAATTCTGCCTAAGAATGTTAAATTTCTGTACGGCAGTCACTCTGTAGCCAGTTCTTCATAGCCTCCTGCATAAATTCTGTTGGTGTTGTTGCTCTACTTACGTGTTTGACACAGCAGTATTGCACGCAACTTCTAATCTTTCTTTTTCTGAACCTAAGGCAGCTTACAATGTGCTGTGTGTGTGTGTTCTGGCAAGATTCCCAGATATGCATGAGAAACTGACCATTTTGGCAGGACTGTCAGTTCAGACTCCAAGAATGAACTGTATGAAGGGGAGCTGGCCAATCCCAGCCGGGCTGACAGCTTGGGCTCTGATAATGAGATGGTTGTTGAAACAGACTCAGCTCCAGCTGCTGTCCAAGGTGCTGTGACCCATGCATGCCTGCTAGGGAAAAGATTAGTTCAAGGGCAGCGAAGGGGCCAAGTCAGCCCACCTGTGGGAATGAAGAAGAGCAACAACATCCTGAGGTGGGGGATTTAGAAAACGGGAGTCTATTGGATGGAGAACTCCAACCTCTTGAGGAGCTGAACCTGATAGTCTGTCATCAGAGTTGCAGAGTTAGGATCCCAGAGAGATGAAGGCAGGTGTGTCCACTTCCACAGTGCTCCTCCTGCCCAAGACAGGAGGACAGATTCATAAGCAAAGCTTTGGGTGAAGGTGGCCAGAGGGGGTTCAACATTTTGCTTTGAATCCGCTCATAGTTTGGCAAGACGCACTGGCGAGTCTGTTACTGCTGGGAGGGAGGCCTCAGTCCACAACACAAGGTTCTCTTCTTGTCTATTGTATCCTCACAACCAGGGGTCCCCAAGCCCCGGGCCACACAGTGGGTGAGCAGTGGGTGAGTGAGCGAAGCTTCATCTGTGTTTGCAGTCACTCCCCACACTAGCATCACTGCCTAGTGATCTAGGTTGTGTGCTCCTTATGAGAATTTAATGCCTGATGATAGCTGGAGCTGAGGCAGTTAGTTGCATAATTATTTCATTATATATTACAATGTAATAATAACAGATATAAAGTGCACAATAAATGTAAGGCAGTTGAATCATCCCCAAACTATCCCGTCACCCTTGGCAGGGGAAAAATTGTCTTCCACAAAACTGGTTCGTGGTGCCAAAAAGGTTGGGGACCGCTGCTCATAACAGTCCTGTGAGATAGATTAGGCTGAGACTGACCCAAAGTTACCCAGTGAGTTTCACAGGTGAATAGAATGAGAACTCAGATTTCCTGAATCCCAATACATTATTTTTAACCACTATGCCACACCTGCTACTTATGATGAAACTCTCATTGATTGCTCAAAGCTATTTGACCAGAGCATCAAACCAAGTGATTATGGTTACCTTCCTTATTTGCGTCAACAAGCTCATTCAAATCTACCTCCCCTTTTTTAGTTTTTAGAGGAGAAGGGGAAGCTAAGAAAACAAGAAAAGAACAAAATAACAAGCCATTTTGAAGTGACCATACATATAACTGCATCAAGATTTTTGAGTGCATGCACAAACACATAGAGAACTAACTTTGATGTACAATATTGAGAAAACTCTGACCAAATTTAATTCAGCAGTGCACAGTTGACCTCTCAAAATTCTCTACCTTATATTTGTGGGCAGAGAAATGGGAGGGGAAGCCACATCACCAACCTTATCTAAGGGTTAAGGCCATTTCCCAACAGTTTCTCAGGCTGGGTGGGTTGCCTTTATTTATTTATATGCATCCCTTCTTTTTCCTGCAATGATCCCAAACTGGCAAACATAATCCTCCTCCTCTTCTCCATTGTATGCTCCCACTACAGCCTTATGAGATAAATTAGGCTGAGAGTCAGTGACTGGCCCAAAGTCACCCAGTGAGCTTCATAGCTGAATGGGATCCAGAACCAAATTACCCCAATCCCATTCCATCTCTCTAACCATTATGCCACCTTGGCTATACCATTAATAGTGACATAGTAGCATAGTTCTCTCCATCATCTAAAGGAGTAAATTTGCATTTGCAGCCTGGCCAACATAATCCACAATAGTGGACTGGATTTTATTCTTAAACATTGGGGGAAATATGCAAATCACCATGTCAGAACTTCAGTCTTTTTCAGTGTTATTTGCATGCATATTAATAATATAAAGGAACAAAAGGCCATCATTATATTGGAAGAATGGCAAATTCAGAAAGAAAAGCATTCTTTATAACATTGCTTTAAAAACTTTATAACATAAAGACAAGATCAGGTCATTCAGAACTTGAAAACAGGGTCAGAGAGAAACTTTGCCTCATCCCACTAAATCAAGCATGTTGAGATGCCACAAAATGTCAAAATGCTTTCCAATTTAGGGAGTTTTAGGAAGGAATTTGACGAAGTCATGTTGAGTGGCTACTAATCATGATGGCTATATGGTACCTTTGGGGTCAGAAGTAACATGTCTCTGAACACCATTGGTTGAGGAACAGTAGGAGAGAGTAATTATTTCTTGCAGGTTTCCCATGAGCATCTGATTGGCCACTGAGGGAAATACGATGCTCATGAGACAAAGCTTTGGTCCACTTTGACAAAGCTTCTTATGTTCCTTAGTTCTTATCATGCAATGCTATCTTCAGATAGTATTAGATAGAGATAGATAAGCCATAAAGAAATGCATGTAACCACAGAAGGTACTTCATTTTCAAAAGAATGCAATCCTCTATATTGGTTATTATTATTTAATGGCATGTAGCCTGGAAATTTGAGTACGATCTTTAATTTTAGTTGAGAGGCAAGGGAAGAGCGTATTTCAAAATGCATAGTTTATTGAAACAAATAAAAGGTACCCGAGATATTCAACTGAAATGCAGCAGTCTCTAAAAGTCAAGCTTACATGCACCCATGCAACTCTAATTCCAGCTATAAAATGGCCAAAATTATAGCCATTCATTTTGCTTTATCAGTCAGAACTGTATTAATACTGGCACATATATCCCTCTGATGTCTTAGGGTTCAGGGTGTGAAATACATCGTGCAAGAAATTTGGATGAGTTGTATGAAGCCCATAGACAAATATAATGTAATATAAGATTTTTTGTGTGTAGCTAAACATTAACATCAGATGGTAATTAAAAGATACAGAAAATTATGTACCAAGTGTTTATGGAGCATTCTCATGGTACAGTCAGGATGCGTAAGGAAGGAAGAGAGTGAAGAGACCACCAGAGCCCTGAAGATCAGGACCTTGTCCACCAGCACAGCACTCCTTCTAGTTGGATCTCCATCCGAATAGGTATGGGCACACAGGTCCATTGTAGTTTCTCTCAGATCTTTATGTTTTCAATCATAACATTTATTCAGTCTAGTCTTCCCATCTTAAAGCTGACTTTAAAAAATGTTCTTTTCAAAGTTTGCAAGTAATTTTCTTAACATTTTCTTTTCTTTTGGTGCTACTCTTACTGATCCATGCCATTGTGTATGCTTTCCCCTACCATACACATCTATGTTCGGAATTATTTAACTTGAAAACTCAGTTACATAATTGAGTCTAACCTCATATGGCTTTCCCTGCAACCTGACCACCATCCTTGTGGCCCTACGCTGCACTGATTCCAACCTGGCTATATCCTTCTTGTAATGTGGAGCCCAGAAATGAACACAATACTGCAGTTGCAGGCACACCAGAGTTGTATAAAGTAGCAGTAATATCTCTTTTGATCTAGAAGCCATGCTTCTGGCAATGCAACCAAGGGTGGCGTTCACCCTCTTGACCACCGCATCACACTGCTGACTCATGTTTAGCCTGCAGTTGACCAGTACCCCGAGATCCCTTTCACAACTGCTGCTCTCCAGCCACATGTCCCCTAAACTGTACTTATGAGAGTCATTCCTATGCCCCAAATGCAAGATCTTGCACTTACCTGCATTGAATGCCCTTCTGTGGTCAAAAGTAATGTCTCCTTCAAGCCTGAATCAAACCACTGACCTAAAGATCTCTAGCTTAAACATTCTACAGTCCTCCATTCTACCAGCTGAGCTATCAAAGGGACTTCAGACTAATCTTAGCTGGGCATAGTAATGGACTGGGTGAAGGCCAGTAGTCTGAGACTCAATCCAGGCAAGATGGAGGTATTGTTAGTGGGTGGTTTGCTGGTCCAGTTAGGTGATATTCAATCTGTTCTGGGTGGGACTGCATTCCCCTAAAGAACAAGGTTCATAGTTTGGGAGTGTACCTTAGACTGATATACCATCTATAGCCTTATCAGGACAGGGATAGCCTAGCTAGAGTTATCCATGCTCCAGTAACCTCTCAGTACACTCCATTGTACATGGGACTGCCTTTGAAAATAATCTGGAAACGTCTCCTTGTTCAAACCTTCTCCTTGTTCAAGTGATGGTAGTAACATTAAAATAATTAATGGCTTGGACAAGTTCCATGAAGGATCATTTCCTCCCATAAATACCTGCTTGGACCCTAAGAACATCCTTTAAAGTCTTTCTGCAGGAGCTTCTGCCAAAGGAACTCAGGTAGTGACACCCCCACTATGGAATGAACTTCCCAGAGAGGTTTGCTTAGCATTTATATTGTGCTCTTTCTGGCACCTTGCAAAGACCTTATTTGCTCAGGAATTCAATTTCACTCAGTTTTAAAAGCTGTCGTGTACCTTAAATCTTGGTACTGTTGCTAGGTCTTTCTCTGGTTTTTAATTTCTATGTTATGCTGTGCTTTTAACCATTTGATTTTGATGCTATATCTTAAGCTTTATTTTTATGTTTTAAGCTGTTTTTAAAACATTTTGTGACTCACCCATAGTTGGGCTAATGGAGAATATAAACATGTAACAAACAAACAAATAAATAAATATCCTCCAGGTGAAAGCCATTCATTAAAAAACAAAATGCCATTTTACAAAGAATTAAAATATAAATCACAGTACAATTTTTTTAAAATTAATATACAGTATAATATAATACAATAAGTAAGCTCTGATATTTTTAAGCAGTAGAGACATGCATCATAGAATCATAGAATAGTAGAGTTGGTAGAGACCATGAAGGCCATTGGGTCCAATCCCATAGCCTATTGATCTTCCTCTTGAATGCACATCTGAATGTGGTGAGGGGCTCTAAGAGTGTCAGAGGACAGAGCAATGCCACAAGGAGGTCCGACTGTCTCAGTAGGCTGGACTTCTAGCAGGGCCACCTGAGACAGAATGGTCATACTGGAGACACCAGACTAAGATTCATCAATCCTCCTCAGGAGTACCTGTCACATCAGCAGAAGAGAATGGATATCTCTAATTTTGATTGGGATGGAGAAACTGAAGGGTACCTACAGGGCAATAGCAATAGTTAAAGGTAACATTGGTGCAGCATATTTCACAAGCAATGGCAGTGACACTCAGACTAATTCTGGTTAGTACCGTGCAAAAGAAGGCAATGATGACCCACCTCTGACACTTCTTATCTTGAAAACCACATGATGAAACAATCCAAAATAAAACAATAATAAAGCAATTGCAATTGTGAAAGAATGGCTCAGTCATGAATTCAAATGGAGACTGCAGCCAAGAAATTCAAAGAAGATTGAGACTTGAAATGGCAGTAATGAAGGGACTAGAAAAGATAGTCAATTGTAATGAAGATTCAATAGAGATAAAGGCCAGGATCAGCTAGACTTTCGTATTTCCAATCACTATGTACAGGTATGAAAGCTGGACAGTGAAGAAAGCTGACAGGAAGAAAATGCATATGTTTGAAACATGCTTCTGGGGGACAGAATACCCTGGACTGATAGAAAGAGAAACAGGTGGACTTAGGTCAAATCAAGTCTGAACATAATCTAGAAGCAAAAATGGCAAAACTGAATCTGTTGCACTTCAGGCACATCACTTCAGGCACACTTCAGGCAAGACTCATTGGAGAAAATAATCATGCTAGGGAAAGGCAGCAGAAGCAGAGGAAGATCAAATATGAGGTGGATTGACTCCATAAAGAAAGCCACAGCCTTGAATTTACAAGAACTGAGCACGATTGTGAAGAACAGGACTTGGAGGGCTTTCATTCATAGGTCACCATAAGCTGGAGATGACTTGAGGGCACATACCGAGAAGAACCTATTTGAAGAGAAACCCTGCCTTTCCCTCCTGCTGGCAATTCGTTATACTGATTGACGCTAAGAAGGTTTTTTCTCCCCAAATTGCAGAGAAGCTGTAAGTATAGAACAGAGCTACCTATGGGACATTATAGATATTGTTCTTCATTAGAAATTGTGACTTTTTAAAAGCTGCAATCATGTCACTTTCAGTTTTTTATTTCCTTCTAAACCATGGACATTTAATGACTGCAAATAATCTGCAATTTAATGAACAGATACAAAAAGGCATAAATTTCTATATTTTATGTTTAATAGTTGTTTAATAGTTTCACAACTTTAATAATATTCAGGCTGTAGCTTCTAATGGTGTTTTGGAAAATTAATTATTCAATTTTGATTGAGTTTGACAGACAGGTGCCTCTTTCCTGAGAGTTAAAAATATAGTTAAAGTCATAACAGCCATATTAATATTCATATGGTCATTTAACAGAGCACATGATCTGCATGCAGAAGGTCTTAGGTTCAGTCTCTGGCATCTCCTGGTAAGAAAATGTTGCTCACAGGGCTGGAAGATGCTGAAACTAGCCCAGGACTTTTCAAGTAGTGTCTTTCTTTGCATCTTACCTATTTGTTCTTGGAAGGCCTAAAAGCACAATCCTCACTAAGGTGGGACATACTGGGAGTTGTCAGTTTCAACTCACAGAGGATCACATATGCTGGCCAAGAGAGCCATCCAGTATCTTCTGCCCTTGTCCGCATAATGCTGAGGCTTATGTGAATCAGGTACAGTGTTTAAGATGCAACAGCAATAGCCTCTGCGTTCCATTTAGAATTCGGTCTTCTAGATCAAATGCTGTGGAGGCAGAGAGAAGGAGGCTGGGGTCCCATTTAGATAAACCACTGGACCCAGATTTGGCTTCCAACGTTCATTGGCAGCAAGAGGACTGCACGTGCATTTCACCCACAAAGTCCAGTGTTTTGGGGGAATTTCTTGGGGGAAGCAGGTCTTGTCTAAAACTATGTTCTTCATGGCTTCAGGTCTCCTCTAGCCATAGGTACCCAGTTCATCTTCTTATTTGTGTGTCCTTCATGGACACCCATGTTACTAATATGAGGACGATTTTTTATGGCATCATTACTGTACAGATCAGGCTACCAATTAAATTACAAGATAGATCCCTGCCACAGAATGTTTAAAATCATTGGCCAGATATTGATAAAAGGATCAGGGTGGAGAATATAGAAGCACATGGAAATGTTTAGACTGCTTATGAACAAATGTAATTAGGAATATTCTGTGGAAATGTGTTTACCACAGCTCAGAGACCAATTAAGTAAAAGTATTTCTTTTAATGCAATGGAATCTGTCAAAAATCAGTGGGGAGCACATATGTTTACATCATCTCTTTTTAATCTTTCCTCACTGATGAGCACCAAAAACAGTCAAGTGATGGTTGTAATGCCATTTTGAAACAGTCACTATACAGCGTATTCCAATTTGCAGCTGATTGCTAATTACAAGGCACTGGAAACAGTAAAGTATGAGTAAATTCCCAACTTTGGGATTAAACAGGTGTCTGCTTTGTTTCAAAAAACAGGCAATGACTTATTATCCAGTAAGTCCACTGAAGTTGAAGGTAGCTTTAATTGAAGCTGCACTGCTTATAAGAGTCAAAATTATTTAATTTTAAAACATTTTGGTCAACTAAAAAGATGGTTCCAATTCAAGTTTTAAATTATCTTTTCATGCAGATGCAGAGGCAAAAACTGGTTTATACCAGTAAAGGGACAATGTGTCTTTGACTTTCTGCCAAGAGTTTTAAATATTGCTTTGGACAGATACACTTACCTGAAAAAAAAAATCAGTAAGTTTCAATAAAAGGAAGCAAAAGCAAGCAAAAGCCTTTATTGATTTCAGTGTAATACATTGACATTAACTGTTTTCTATCAATGTTATTCTATTAATTGTTCTCTAGCACTGTTTGCTTTCTGTATTTATCTTTTATGAAAGTCATCACAATAGAAAAAGAAATTAAAATGGAAATAGAAACCAAGATCTTAAAATAGATATTTCTGACAGTGTGAACAATTAGAACAATTGGTCTTAACATATGCAAATTTATGCAGATTTAATCAATTGATTAATTAAGTAAACCTCAGGTGGCCATGATTCCTTTAATCTGCTGGTTGCTATGATTCTTCTTACTGTGATGCTCAGTCAGACTTGCATGGGTAGCAGCTCAGATGTCCCCCAGAACAACACAATTTCTTCTGGAGTGACACCCCATAAATTACCTCTTAAGGGTATGAAGAAGACCAACCCCTCCATACATACAAGAGCTATTAAGAATCCTACCATGAAGCAAAATGATGCAAATCAATCAGCCGCTGCCACGTTGCATCACCTCTGCTCATTGGTAGTTCCGTCCTTGCCTGTGAAGCCTTGCAGTGAACCAGACCAGTGATCCACAGCTCTCCAAAGTCATAGAAACATAGAAACATAGAAACAGAGCGAGTCAGAAGGGGTCTCCCGGGCAATCTAGTCTGACCTCCGGCACCAGCCGGCTCCGCTCATGACATGCCCACCATGTGCATGTCCAGCCTGTCTTTGAACACCCTCACCGATGGGGCCTCAACGACCTCCTGTGGATGCCCATTCCACGCCCTCAGGGTCCTAACTGTCAGGAAGTGCTTCCTGGCATCCAAATTGAACCTTGGCTCCCTGAGCTTTGCTCCACTGGAGCGTGTCCTGCCTTCCTCTGCAGGGGAGAACAGGCCTCTCCCCATCTCCATGTGACACCCCCTCACATACCTGTATGTTGCCAACATATCCCCTCTGAGTCTCCTCTTCTCCAAGCTGAAGAGACTCAGTTCCCTCAGTCTTGCCTCATACGGCATCCCCTGCAAACCAGCCACCATCCTTGTGGCCCTACGCTGCACTGACTCCAACCTGGCTATATCCTTTCTGTAATGAGGGGCCCAAAACTGAACACAATACTCCAGTTGCGGGCACACCAGAGTCGTGTAGAGTGGTAGTAATACCTCTCTTGATCTAGAAGCCACATTTCTGGCTATGCAGCCAAGGGTGGCATTCGCCCTCTTGACCACCGCATCACACTGCTGACTCATGTTTAGCCTGCGGTCAACCAGTACCCCGAGGTCCCTTTCACAAGTGCTGCTCTCCAGCCACTTGTCACCTAACCTGTACTTATGACAGCTATTCTTATGCCCCAAGTGCAAGACCTTGCACTTATCCACATTGAACGCCATCCTGTTGTCTCCTGCCCACTTCCATAGTCTGTCCAGATCCTTTTGGATCTGGTGTATCTGCTCCTCAGTTGTGGCCACTGCTCCAGTTTTAGTGTCGTCTGCGAATTTGATCAGCAGACTGTTCACCCCTTCTTCCATGTCGTTAATGAAAAGATTAAACAGGATCGGACAGAGCCCTGGGGGACCCCGCTTGTCACTGGCTGCCATCCCGACGATTCCCCGCTAATGGTTACCTTCTGCTTTCGGTCAGTCAGCCATGCCCTAATCCACCGGACAGTGCTTTGGTGTATCCCAAAACTCCTCAGTTTCTCCACCAGGATATCATGGGGCACTTTGTCAAAGGCCTTGCCGAAATCCAGGTATACCACATCCACTGCATCCCCTCCATCTAGCCATCTTGAAACCTTGTCATAGAATTCCACAAGGTTTGTCGGGCAGGACCTGTTTTTGTGGAAGCCGTGTTGTGTGGCTGTCCCTCCCTTCCCTATCTAGCATCACTAGATCTCTCTCTATTATGAGTCTTTCCATTGTTTTTCCTACAATGGACATAAGGCTAACCAGTCTATAATTCCCCATGTCCTTCCTACTACCCTTTTTGAAAATTGGGACCACCGATGCCACCCTCCAGTCCTCTGGAACTTCACCCGTTCTCCACGAGGCCTCAAAAATGGAGGCCAGCGGGCGTGAGAGAACCCCTGCCAACTCTCTAAGTACTCTCGGGTGTAACCCGTCAGGGCCTGGCGCCTTTGTAATGTCCAATGCCCTGAGGAGCCCCTCAACTTCAAGGGGGGTGACTCTAATCTCTGGCCCTAAGTCCCCAGCCTCATCTAATCTCCTATATGGATATCCCCCGTCCTGCTTTGGGGAGAACACAGAAGCAAAATAGTCATTTAGCATCTGTGCCTGTTCCCTCATGTCAGTCACTGGATCACCTTCCTCCTTATTTAGTGGTCCCACCACTTGTCTCCCCTTCCTTTTCCTATTTACATGCTGAAAGAAGCCCTTTTTGTTGCTCTTGATATTCTTGGCAAGTCTCAGCTCGTAATCAGCCTTAGCTTTGCGAAGAATCCTTCTGCAACTGGCTTCCTCCTCCCAGAATACCCTTTTGTCTATTTCCCCCAGTACCCATTTCCTATGGAGGTTCCTCTTTCGTCTAATCCCCCTAACCACCTCCTTTAGCATCCATGGCAGCACTCTCCTCCGCCTCCCCACCTTACTGACTAGAGGTATCGTCAGGGCTTGCGCCTGCAAAACCTCCCTTTTGAGTGCCATCCACCCCTCCTCAACTCGTTTACCTTCCAGTAACCTATCCCAGGAGACTTTCCCCAGTCTGGCATTCAGTTGGCCAATGTTGGCCCTCTTGAAGTCCCAGCTTCTAGTGCTCGCCCTGCTGCATGGCCCCAGTCCCCTGATCTCAAAGCAAAGGATGGAGTGATCACTCGCATCCAGAGCTCCCCTAATCTGTACTTCATCTATCAGCTCCTCCCTATTGGTCAAGACCAAGTCCAGGATGTTTCCCCCCCTCGTCACCTCGCGGACCCTCTGTGTGAAAAACCCACCCTCTAGAGCTTCTAGGAAGCGACGTGACCTGGCTGTCACCGCCGAGTGAGTCTCCCAAGTAATATCCGGGAGATTGAAATCCCCCATAATTACTGTGTCTCTCCCCTGAGATATCCTTAGAATCTGGTCTGTCAGGACATCATCCAGGGTCTCAAGTTGACCTGGAGGGCGATAACATACCCCCACTGTCAGGTCTCTTTCCCTGTCAAAACCCCTAAGTTTCACCCAGACTGCCTCTACCGAATCCCCATCTGTGCTGCGTTCTATCTCACTGCATCCTATCCCTTCCCTGACATATAAAGCCACACCCCCACCTCTCTTTCCCTTCCTGTCCTTTCTAAAAAGGTGATACCCTTCTATGTTTACATTCCAGACTTGCCTTTCATCCCACCAAGTTTCTGTGATTCCCACCAGATCATATCCTCCTATTCCCAGGAGAGCTTCAAGCTCTTCCTGCTTATTACCCATGCTCCTAGCATTGGTGTACATGCACCTCAACTCCTTCCCACTGCTTCCTTTCCTTGGAGTGCCCAGCATCCTCCTTCCTCCCATCCTCCCTGGTACCTGGCCCCTCTCTGTAGAAGTCCTGTCAGTCCCTGCAGTATCTCTAAAGCCCTGCTCCCAGAGCCCCGATCCTCCCCGCACACTTGTCCAGTGCAGGCACATTACTGGGGGGCCTGAACCCACCCCCCACTGGCTCAGTTTAAAGTCTTCCGGATGAAGCTTGCTAGAGCATCTCCAAAGGACCTTTTCCCCATCCTCGTGAGGTGTAACCCATCCCTTGCCAGAAGTCCATTGGCAAGAAAACGAGTGCCGTGGTCGAGGAACCCGAAGCGTTCCTTCTGGCACCACACCCTAAGCCAATCGTTCACCTCAGAGGCCCTCCTGTTCCTTCCTGGCCCAAATCCCCGGACAGGTAAGATTGACGAGAAGGCCACTTGGGCCTTCAGCTCCCTGAGTTGCTTCCCCAAGGCCAAAAAGTCCCTGGTGATCCCGACCACCCCCTGCCTGGCCACGTCGTTTGTGCCCACATGGATCACCAGGAGTGGCTGGTGACTCCCGGAGCGAACAAGACGCTCCACTCTGTCCTTCACATGCCGGATGCGTGCGCCCAGCAGGCAGCAAACCTCCCTTGTCTCAAGGCTGGGGCGGCACACCGTCGCCTCAGTGCCCCTCAGCAGGGAGTCCCCAACAACAATCACCCGCCGCCGTACCTTCTCGGTGCTGGTGGGCAGCCGTGCCCTGGTCCTCGCCTCTCCTGCAGTGGCTCCCTTGCCTCCTGATGTCCCAGGCTGGGGGTCCTGCTGGTCCCCCGAGGCCTCGTCAGCCCCAGCCTCCCCAAGTGGAGAGAACCTGTTTCCCAGCTCCAGATCGGTGCTGGCCTCCTCCTCCTGTGGGTGACATACCTCCATGTCTCCGCAGCTGCTCCTCCCATGGTCTCTCCCTCAGCCCTCTGTCGAGAGAGGGGCTGCTCCGGGGGGGGGGGCGGAGAGCTCTCTCGGCCCTCAGGCACCTCACCTCCTCCTCTAGCAGGATCACCATCTTGCACCAAGGGCAAGTGTATCCCTGCCTCTCCTGGGGGAGAAGGACGAACATGTTGCAGCTCTCGCAGCGGACAGCAACACCTGTGACTCCCGCCAAGGCCATCTCCTGGTCTGCCATCGGTAACCCTTCTGAGACCTTACCTTGGTCCCCTGCCTTGTTAGTCCTGCAGTTCCTCTCACTCGCCCAGTTCTCCCAGACAAAAACCCCACTTGCGCACACACACAAGGAGAAAATAAACTTAAATTTAAATTGGAAGAAAAGACAAAGCACAACAAAGCAAAGCAAAGCACAAACAAAACAAAAACAAACAAACAAACAACTCTCTGTGTCTCAGGGCAGGGAGTCTCTGGACCGTCCGGACTGCAGCTCAGGGATGCAGACAAGGGACGATGCCCTTGACGTGCCGCACCCGAGCTTGGCCTTCTCAGTCCCTCCGGCCAGTGGCCCCACCCCCTGCTTCCTCCTGGCTGCTGTAGCTCTCTGGCCCTGCCCCCTCCCTCTCTGCTGCTCCTGGACCTCTGCTCCCACCTGCCCAGCTCCTACCTTGCCTTCGCCAGTCCTCTGGCCACTCAGCGCTCTCTCCCAGCCTGTGCCTCTGCTGCTCTGCTGCTCTGCCAAGAGGCCAGAGCCAAAAGTCAAAAGCAGGGATATGCCCCAGTTCTCTCAGTTGATACCCTTACTAAGGCTGAGCTGGATATCTAGCTTAGCTGAATTGTTGCACAGACACAGCAAGGGTGATGATCCTCCTGAAGATTGCTAGAAGGAAGAATGTGTTTAGTGGAGAAAAAGTTCAGGGTATACACTTTGTCCAAACAACAGAAGGCTGTTGGTTCTTCTGTCCTCCCACCCCATATTTGAACTGAAGCAAGCTGCTCAGATCAGCATCTGGCTTCCAATCACTCCAAAATCTTTTAGTAATTATGCTAGGAATAATGCTATGTGGTTTCTAGGGGAGAATTGGGGATGCTCAGATGTTCATCCACCAATAAAAAGAAAATTGCTTCTATGACACATACCCAAAGAAAAACACAGTGGTCTGCCCACTGTCCGTCCGTCCTTCCGTCCTTCCTTCCTTCCTTCCTTCCTTCCTTCCTTCCTTCCTTCCTTCCTTCCTCTTTTTCTTCCCTTTCTTCTCTGAGGCAGGTACCTCAGTTTCTGGGGAACTTGGGTGCTGTTGCTTATGTACAGATAGTTTGCCATTGTGCAAACAGAGTACTGGACTAGATTGACCATTGGTTTGATCCAGCCAAACTTTTTTATGTTCTTAATTATAAAAATGTGAAGTACATCTCAACATAAAGCACATGAAAATTAAAACCCTTTTTCTGAATAAGCCTGCATAAATTACTAACAGCAGTTTTTTTTTTTTAAATGTCAATAGTGCCAAATAGCACAAAGAAGAGTATACAGATACTACTACAGGGATAGTTCCTTCTGTGTTTGTAGAGGTTCTCTTTCCCTTGGAGTAAGCATGAGAACATGTGCATGCACAGTGGGACTCTGACTGCAATGGGAATTTGAATGGAGTTGGTTTTAGAACCAGCAAGTGTGATGCCTTGCAGCAGGAAGAGTCTTGCACTTCTATTCAGATCTCTATTCCATCTCCCACCCTCTTATGTTTTGCTTCAGTAATCACCATTGGTTGCCAACTGAGCATGCTTATTGGGATGTTTTGACTGTGCCTGTGTGTGCACATGTTCCATTATGTTTTCTTTTGTTTTCCTCTTCCATTTGCATTTATTGGGAAGCATGAACGCACAATTGTCCAATCCCAGTTTCATTAAAATCTTCAATTTCTCAGTTAATGTCTTTGACTAACATGTGTCAACACTAATATCAATCTTTGGGTATATTTTTTAAAAAGCTTCTTGGTGTGAACCAGAAAACAACCTTTCTAAACAATTTCTATGTACTCTTTCCCTAGCTGTGTTTCTTTTATCCACACTCACACACACAAAGATTTACTCCCATAACATTCTAAAATCCAAATTAAACACAAAAATTGAGAAGTCTGTTATCAGTATCAAAGATGCTAATATAGTCTATACTGTAATGGAATTGATTGGTTTATAGAGCTTGGCATCTTCAGACAGCACTCCTCAACAGTTAAATATTTAATGCTTTTCTCTTTATGCTACCAGTTCTTGCCAAATAGATCATTACTTCAAAAACCTTTTACATTGTTGGACATATGCAGATAATGGGTAACAAAAGAGACAGGAAGTGTTTTTAAAAATTCTGCTAAGAAGCCAAAACCCCAGTTATGACAGTCTGAGTTGCGGCTAACAGAATTTCTTACTGCAAGGTCACAGCAAATGCAGAGAGAATGCATTTGGACATTTGTGCTTTTCACTGCTGAATGCAGAAAGCTGTATGTTCTGGGGCTTTGGAGAGTCGCATCAAAGGCAGCCCTTCTCCCCAGTGCAACATGTCTGGTGGAATCCTGGATGACAAGGTTATGTGATTTCAGCGTCAAAACCAATTTTTGTACTTAACAAGTTTAATAGGAAAGAACAGTGTGGAAAGGAACCTTCATATTCCTGTCTGGGTAAGTTAAAAAAAGCTGTAATAAAGAATACATGTCTAAGCCATTATGAAGCATTTGTGGGGAGTGCGTGTTGCACAGTGTTTAAAATATTCATATATCTCTATGATGCATATTAATCAGTCCCAACTAAATGCTAAAACAGAATAGGGAATAGCTTTAAAAATGTACTCCAACCAATGCGTTCTTTAAGTTTTAATGGTGGCAATTTTTTAAGTGTCATGTCCTTCTTAACTCATTGGCATTCATGGTAATTGCACTAATCATAATGAATTCATTTGGAATTAATGTGGATATCATACATACTTCCATAAGAAATTCACTGTAATTCAACATTAATTTAATGTATCATTAAAGTAAAGTGTGACTGTTTAAAGTTCTTCCTTAAGATTTTACTACAGTCTTCTAAAGATTAGACTAGTAGAAGCCCTCCCTAGGGAGAGTAGATAATCTCAGCTATGGACAGCCTGTGGCTTGTATTCATGTCATTCTGAATGTTGCAGCAGCCTATTTGAATATGTTGTAAGAATATTATTCTCAGCTGCTAAATACTGGAAATGCACAAATGAAGTGAGCCATTTTGTAAATCCCAGTGCATTCTAGGATTCTTCAGTATCTTTCCACACATGCATGATCACTGATAATCATTTGCTGATGTGTCATAAGAAGGCATCACAGATGGAACACCAACCAGAATAATCTTGGGTCACCTCTAACACATTGGCTTGGATCTAAGATTTGGGTTTGCAAATGGAAGGAACACCCATTTAGAGACAGTTGTGCTTGTGCTAATGGCCCTTCTACTCATAGAAAGTGCCTAAACACTGCTGTGTGTGCATGAGGAGAAGTCCCTTCCATAAGAAGAATGAAGAGTTAGGATCTGAGCCAGTGCTTTCAAGAGAGGTCAAACTGGATATTTGGTTCAGAGCTGCCAAAGCCCTTTCCGCACTGTTGCAAACCATGCAAAATGAAATTTGGTAGGGGAACAGAACTGCACAATCTGTTACACAAGGAAATGGGAAGTTGCTTTATGCCAAATGAGAACATGTGTCCAACTAGCCCAGCACTGTTGACACCATCTGTCAGTGGCTTTCCAGGGTTTCAGGCAGGGGTCCTTGTACCTGCTTGGAAATTGAACCTGACATTGAACCTGTGTTTTTCCCTGTGCCAAAGCACTTTTCCTAAATTCCCAGCCATTCCATTGCTTCCCTTGACTTCCAGACATTCTCTGGATTAATATTTATGCATAGCAACTCTACATGTTCAAAGTAAACCCATGTGTGGAGGTCAGCACCATGGACAGCAGCAGAATATAGTACCTTGTTTCTGACTGCATGAGGAAAGCAAAGGTTTAGTCGTTGACTGATAAGAAGTGATAAACATGTGTGCATGAACCAGCCCAGGGAAGTGGAGGGGATTGGTCATTCTCTCAAAGGTAATCTGTTGGGGAGATGTCCAGAGCAGGTAGGACTGCTGCCTAAAGTGAACAGGGCCAAAATGCTACCCACCATTGTGCCTACACACATAGTTTACAAAAAGCAAGAATAATAATACTTAACATTTTCAAGCACAATTTTCAAAAAGAAAGAACAGAAATATTTAACCAAAGATTGTCAGCAAAAGTTTCCAGTAGAAAGAAATGGCTATTCATCAACACCATTAGCCAGGAAAACAATGTTTTGACTAGAAGCTAAAAAGCTACCAGGGATGTGGCCAGACTTATTTTGAGAACTGAAGCACTCTCAGTGAAGCCTGTAGCAACTACCATCAAGATTGAGGCCACATCATTGGAAAGCACAATGCCATTGAGCACAAGAAAAACATGAATGATTAGAAGCCGTGATCTGTATTCTCAGGCTATGTGCCTTCCGTCCATCTGTGAATCTGAAGTCTTGAATATATCAGCTAACTTCTTTTAGAGTCCTTTTTTTCATCCTCAGGGCTGTTTAGGAAACTTTCTAATGCATGGACCGTATCTTGGGAAGTTCAGAAGTAACTTTTTAGTACTCCAGGGGTTCAGTAACCTACATTGTGAATTATCTTCTGCCAATGAGTTACTATTTCTTGCTTCTGTTTCTACTGAGCACATCAGTGCCTTGCTTGACTCTTCCTGTCTTTTTACACCATAAGTCTCTCCTCCCTCCACCCTGATACAAAAATTTCACCATGATGCAATCTTTACAAAATAGCTTGAGAAGTTCTTTTAGCTTCTCTGTGAATTGACTGTGGTCACTGTATTTAATGTATAAAGTGGTAATTTCAAATTCAGCTGTGTGGAATAACAGAAAGGAAGCCTTTTAATCAAAGGCCATATTGAAATATGAGAACCTCCTACTCAGGCCAGTAGTAGGTTTTGATTAGAGCTATCATTGTCCACATTTGCTGGAGCGAAAAACAGTGACTCCTCCTCTTCAACACTATCACTACTCAGTGGATCAGAGGAGAAGGCTGTGGTGGATTTGGCACTCAGAGCTCTTTTTTTCACCATCACCTGATGGACCAGTCTTCTAGTAACTGAGCAAATCAAACCCACCTCCACCTATAATTCATGGGGCTTCACTGAAGTCAGCAGATGACCAGTTCAGCTGATTATCAGTGAGCCTTTGGCTAGATCACAGGCTCAAGTGAATGCCCAACTATATAAACCACCAACTTTGGTCCTTTCTTATATAATAATTTATCTTATGTAAGACTGGGGAACAGGCTGAAGTAAATAAGTTTGTCCATTGTTATTTGTTTAGTCTGATGGAAATGCAACAATGGTGTTGCTTTTCTCCATGTTTATTTACTGACCAAGTATAAGAAATAAATAGTTAGCTGCACCTATTCTATTTAAAATAAATTCTCAACAAGGTATGGGTGGAAATCTTATTTTTCATCCTTTCCATTTGCAAAGTAGTCCATCTGAAATAAACTTTCTGTTCAAATTCCTTCAAGCATGAGTGTATATTATGATAGAAAACTTAAAACTAGCAACATAACATTTCAGCACAAATTGCCTCCATTTGCAATTTACTAAAAATCTAAAGCTCCAAGCAGATGCAAAGCTGTTGCATGGCAGATGCCCAACCTTGCTGACCATTGTGCAAGTGCAGATGCAGTGCAATTGCTGTTCACACACATCCTCCCGGCACATTCTTACAGTTTGGTAGTGCTGGCTTGGTAATATAGCATGTGCCCCCTGCCCATATAGTATGACTGGGAAATTCAATACTCTGGAAGGCATATGGTTGAAGTTCCTTGCTGCCCTGATTACTCATATACTCATAATAAATTGATGCCAGTTAATGAGAAATCAAATACAGCGAAGAATGTTGGTCCTGCTTCTTCTTGGGAAACAGAATCATTGTTTCTCTCTCTCTCAGTTGGAAGACAAGAGGCAAGTTTTCACATAGCTACTGAAAAAAAAGAAAACTGTTTGCAGCTATCGGAAGATGAAGAATCTCACAACAGAGTCCTTCCAAATGATTTGTGCATGTGTGGATGGACTATCAGCAGCCATTCATAAGACGGTAGAGCCCAGGCATATATATGAGAACTAAAGTGTGAGAGAGAGAGAGAGAGAGAGAGAGAGAGA
>JAIXND010000762.1:35960308-36102389 GCA_023646645.1 Varanus salvator macromaculatus | reverse complement strand
TTTCTTTCTTTCTTTCTTTCTTTCTTTCTTTCTTTCTTTCTTTCTTTCTTTCTTTCTTTCTTTCCTTCCTTCCTTCCTTCCTTCCTTCCTTCCTTCCTTCCTTCCTTCCTTCCTTCCTTCCTTCTTTCTTTCTTTCTTTCTTTCTTTCTTTCTTTCTTCCCAGTGCTTCACCATAATATCTGAAATGGTGTCTAGAATTGTGCCATGAGAGAAATCCTTTCTGACGAGTTGGAGCTTCCAGAAACAGACAATGGTAAAGAGCCCCCCATGTCAGGAATTCTGAGAGGTTGAGTTTTGTTGGTCCCTCCAGGAAAAGGGACATTCTCTCTCTAAGGAGGAGTCTACCCCCTGTTTTTACCTCAGAAGCAGGACAGAAATCTCCTTGGAGGAAAAGCTCTTGATGGCAAAGAAGGAGTCTTTGAGAGGAAGGGCCTCTAGCCAAGTAGGACATTTGCCAGAAGGCTGTAGTGCATTGTGGCTGGGCCCTGGAGGGGACTCAGGTAGCTCTGGTTATGTAAACCTTCAGCTTTGGCATAGCTATTGGTAGAAAGACCTGGGTTTTTTTGGGTCCACCGCCACTGACCTTGTTTTCTGGTCCTTTCTTTTGGATTGACTACTGGCCCTTGGATTCATGCTTCACTCTGCTTTGACAATGTGCACTGTACCCCACTGCTTGACTATGCATTCATCTTCCCTTGTATTCCTGTCTTAGTCTAATCCCATACAGGTCTGAATCCTTTAAGCTTGACCACTTGTCTGTTTTGTTGTCTTGTTTTCTGGATTGCCCAATAATTTGCCCTAATGCTAGATCTGAGTCAGCCAAAGCAGGACAATTAGCTGCTTTCTAATATATCAGATTTACCTCTAGATTTAGAAATATGAATGCCAATGGTAATATATTACTAGCACTGATGATTTATTTATATAGTCCCTTGACATTTTTCGGAGCACCGTAAAATAAATGAAGCTTTACATAACTCAATACAATCATCCACAAATATTAACCTACATTTAAAAAAGAATATGCTTAAAAGAACCAAAAATAATCCAGAATCAGTTCTTAAAATCATTTAAAATATTAAACATCCTATGTGGCTTCCAAAAAGTGGTAAAAACATTTCTGGTTTCTACTTTTTACTATCCTAACTTCATTTGTCTTAAAAGTTTGAGAATTTCTGCAGTCTTTAGTTTGGCAAATCCTAAACTTTAAGATAATTTCTTTTAAGTTTTCATAAAATGTCATAAGCATTATTGTGCACATGTCTTCATATGGACATTTTTGTCTGCATTTTGCCTATTATAGACAATTTTGCAAGAACTTTTTTCAAATATAATGCAATTTTAATATTTGTCCTGGTATATGCATTTTTGCAAGCACTTTCTAATTAGGTTTTTGAAAACTTTGAAAGTATGCATTTTGGAGGATGACTGAATTCATTTAGTGGTTTGAATGTTACATTACAATGCAAGCTGAACAAAACCATCCCTATTTGCAAATAGTTTTAAGGGACAACAGAAAGAGGAAGTGTCTGATCCACCCACTGAGATCAGAATAAGGCAGTTAACAATGGTTTTGAAGACCAAGGTTTAAAGAAGTTCCTGGTCCGCCTGTTAACAATAGAACACAGAAATTAAAAGGGGATAAAAGTACATTGAATAGATTGACCTATCTTCATATTGTTCTCCAATTTAGCAGCATGACTAGCATAACTATGTCTTCAGAGCCCTACCAACAAGCCCCACCCCTAATGTCACATGCTTTGCTGGCTCCACCTCCAAAATTTCTACATCAGCACAGTGATTTGCAAAAGGAAAATGCATGCATGAATAGCTACAAGTGTGAAGGCTTTCATGCAGTTGGGAACACTACCTGATGTGGACTTTTGATCATGGGGAAGCCTTTGTATATACAGATGTAGTAATAAAGGCTTTCCCCTCTGCAGATGTTTGCATCATTATGTGGGTATCATAGGTAGGGTTTGTTGGGAGGGAGAGGGATGGCTGTTTGGGGCATTTGTTCTCAAGGACTGCTGGTTGGATTTCAAAAGAATCAGAATCAGAATATCAAGCAGATCAAAGGGGAGCTGGGGAGGATGGGTCATGCCGAGAAACTGAGATGAGGGATATGCTTATCTCAATGCCAGACTCCTCAGAGGGACAGGCAATTCCTGGGAATAACCAAGATATACAGTCAGAGGGTGGGGAATCTGAGAATGAGTGTTTCTCAGATGCAGGCTGGGCGGCCCCAGCTATTGACCCCATGATGAGGCATCGAACTGGTGACCCAATTAGATGATTGATGTGCAGAAAGGAGTCATGCCTGCTTTCCAAAAGCCTATTGAAGGGATGGAATCCAGGCATATTCATAAGGAGAATTCCTGGAGGTGAATACTGGGTGCAACAAACCACTCTGTGCATGCTCAGAGATTATCAGTGATTTGTGCCTTTGGGTCAAGAAAGAACACTTTGCAAGGAAAATGGTCTGTGGCTTTGGAATACTCGAAGGAGGAAGCCTTGGGTCATGACAGGGTTGGTGTGGCACTGACCTGTTCCCTCCTGACAAGGGTCACCAACAAGGGCCACCAACTTGGATGGTCTTAAGGGGAGAATGGATAAATGCATGAAAGAGAAGGTGATTGAATGGCTACTACTTATAATGGCTGCATACGTAATATCTCCAGTATCAGAGGTAGCATACCCTGGAATATTGAGTTGGGGGGGTGATGTCCTAGTTATGGGTTTCCTATAACATCTGGTTGGCCCCTGTGGGAAAGGAATGCTTGACTAGATGAGCCTTGGTAAGATCTAGCACGGCTCTTCTTATGTTGCTTAAATTCATGACACCTAACAAGTGAACGCAGCTCAGGACAGAACTGTACTCTGCCATTTAATTACAGCATTTTGATGTATAAACTAATTTATACTTTAAATATTTTGGAGCTGATCTGACTGATGTGTTCAAGTATAGCAAACCTCTATTCTAATATAAATCTTTTTGATTCTAAATACCCTGGAAATATTACATCCCTCTAATTCCCTTGTATTTAGCATGTTAACAGAAAAGAGAGATAGAAGTGCAGATGTCTGTATGTAACCTCCTGTCTTCAAGCAGATTGAATCTTTCATTAGTGCCATTTGTGAGCTATTGTATTCAGCTGGCTCCCCTGTAATTTCCTTGGCGACATTTAAAACTACATTTTATCACAGACATAGGTAGGTGGATGTTGTAATTAAATGCCTTGATACTTGACCTCTTCTGTGCTATCTGTATGAAATTTAATTAAAATAACTGCAAAGTTCTTGGTGCATTTTTTGATGGTTCCAAAATTATCCATATAACTTATTCTTGGTATTTCATGCACTGGTTAACTCTACCTTGTGTTTTCATCTTATTGAAAAGATTGATATTTGAAAAACAAGCAAGCAAACAAACCAAACCCTCAATTAGGGATGGATGACTCTGTCATTTTTGGTATTCCTGAAGCCCTATTGAGGTGTTATAACTCTGAGTAGATGGCATCTATGACAAGAAAGTCCATGCCAATCTCACCCTGTCCATGCGTATTTCTGTACTGGAAGGTGGAGCTGAAGAGAAGAGCCTCTGGTCTCCATGAAGGCTCTCTCTGAACCTTTGGATGCTGATTTTCCAGTATTGAGCGTTGTGTGAAGCACCATCAGGAAGTTCTCCCCTTCCAGTTGTGCCCTCCATGAATACCAAGTGACAGAAATGTTTTCAGATAGGGAAAGGCTAATATGTTTCCTCATCTGGTGGTTTTTGCTGACTCCAGTTCATAACATCTGAATAAGTCAGTTGTTCATTTTCCCATTATTAAGCTCAGTTCATCTCAAACTTCAAGGATGTCTCCATTCTCAAGCTGGGTTCATCATGAAAGTGTAGGGTGCTTTTTAAGTTTGCACAAAAATATACATATTATTTGTAAAAATGTTCCTAGCACAATGCATTTCTGTGTATTGTTTCCACCAATATATGCTTTTGCATTGGCATTGGCATCAGAGCAGTTCCAATTTCAAAGTATATCCGAGTTTTAGTTCCCATAATGCAGCAATGAGCAATGTCAGAAGGTGCAGGGGACAATTTCAAAACTGTGGCTTCCACTGAACTGAACATGAGGAGAGCATCTCAGGACTGAAATCAATCACTCACAAGCTGAACACAGACTATCAATGTGATGTGAATACAAATGTGAAAAAGAGGGTAGGAAATCTGGTTTTAGACCTCATTATTACAGCTGTACTTTCCAAATCTCAAGAAGGAATACAGCAGCTTGACTTTGCTCCACAGTGTCTTATGGAATACTACTTATCCACACCCTAGTCATGCTTCTGGAGTACTGTGTCCAGGTCTAGATGCCACACTTGAAGAACAGGTTCAGAAAAGGGCAGTGCAGTTGGTCAGGAGTATGGAAATATTTCTGTGAAGAAAGATTGAAGGGACTGCTGTGTTTTCCATGGGAAGACTAAGGCTGGGGGACACAACAAATCTGTTGAAGTAGCTGATGGGCTGTCATATAGAAGAGGTTAAAGGAATGTCCTTTACTGCCCCAGAAGGCAAAACTAGCTCTGAAGCTACAGGTGCAATTGGAGAAATGTCTTGATGGTAAGGTAAGAGCAGCTCAGCCAGAGAAGCAACTATACATAGGGTGGACCATCTCTTATTGGAGGTCTTCAACCAGAGGCCAGACAGCATTCTGCTGGGCATCTGAAACACTGGGTTTCCTGCACTGCATAGGGTAAGGGCTACAAAGCCACTTCCAGTGCTATGTTTCCAAGAGCAATATTAAATATCTATCTGAGGTAGCTGCATACATGCATCAATGCCAAAAATGGGTTATTTCTTTCTGAGCAGATAATCCTTATATGTTTGTGTTAATGCTGGTTTTCTTGTAGAACCCTGAAACAGTATCCTACTTAAATATTCCCTGGGAAGAATTGTAAGTCATTACCTTTTACTGACTTGAACAGGATGTATTAAAGAACCATGTCCCAAGAAAACAGGTTTTGTTTTCTTGCTGCCTTGGATATCATACTGACATCAAAAGAATTTTTATTGAGCTGGATCTGTCTGGGATATTTTTGGAAACAAGTATAAATGGGAACTAAAACTGCAGTAACCAAAATGTTTTCCTTCTTTATGTTGACACCTGAAAATACCCTTACTTTTCCAAAAATGATTTCACATATTAGGAAGTCTTAGCTAACACATTTTTCTTGGTGAGGTCTGTAAAAGAAGCAAGGGATATCCAGTTTTCCCCTTTTCTTTTACATTTTAACTTCTATAAAACTACCAATTTCATTCTGCAGTGTGAAATTAAACAGAGACTATAAATGTAAGCAGGTGACCCACCAGGCAATACTTAGCTCACAGGTGTGCCTCAATCCAGCCCCTTTTTACATTTGATGCACTACCTCATACACTTCAAAATTGAGTTTAAAATGCTGACATTTGGACCAATGTTATACATATCTATTGAAGTAATGAGGTATGACTTTGTGAAGGAATGAAAATGTTTCTGCCTTTTTGTTGTAAAATGATTGCTTTTTGCTTTAGGAACTCTTCTCTGAAAGGTTCAGAAGGTCATGGGTAGTTTGTATTCAGCTCAGGAAACAGACATTTAAAGGGGAGGGGGAGAAACCTAACTTCTGGAGGCAGGAAACAAATACCTCATAACAGTATGTACAACTGAAATTTAAGAATTCAACTATCCTTCTCATTGGTCAAAAAGTTGGAAGAAGGCTCGGACCTAACAGATATTAGTCAAGCTGGCAAATGGAGGTACAGAGAAATTCTAAACTGGACCTGGAGAAACAATGAGACAGACTTTCTGCCCCATCCACAGCCCCGCTGACTCATGAAAGTCCAAGAAGAAGACAATAGATCTTCTTCCATCCTGGTAGAGCAGGATTTATGTGTAAATCTCCTGCTATTGATTACAACAGGATCCAGTGGATTCAAAATAGCTTCTGGCACACCCATGGGGCACCCTTTCTGCTGGTGCTGGTAACTTTCCACAGTTGTAGGGGAGGCCCCTGCTATGGGAGAGTCTACCACCAAATGGCAGAGTTCCTCTCTACAGGTGGGCACCGGTGGGAGGACACCTCTGCCGGATACTGTCCTCCCCTGATTAGCAAGATTGCTGGGTCAAGATTGCCCTGTGAGTCAAATAGAGTTGGACTCAGAAAACAACTGGAGAAAGAGGAAAGCACTGAAATCAGAAGACACAGCAGAGCTTTTGGAGCAGAGATCCTCCAAAAGCTGAATTGGAAGGAAAAGATGCTTTCTTGCTAAATATTGGCTTCAGTGCAGAAATAGTTTAGACTATGTTGAGCTGGCTGTGTCTTCCTATTTCATTTATTTTCATTTGCTTCAATGGTTAGTTGTACAGACTTTTCTACTGCTAGATTTACAAGAATTCTCACTACAAAAACTGTTTAAATTCCACCTTACCACAATATTTAATAATTTGACTTTGTTCAACTATGCATGATGCCCTGTTATCCACCCCACACCTAATTGCCTCACCACACTATCCTGTGCAGAGAGTTGGCTAGGTCAGTAAGGACACTCTGATCTTAAAGAGTTATTTAGCGGAGACAGGCAGGGAATGAAAATATCTACTTAGTGGCAGATTTGGTGACCAAAAAAGCAGGGCTGGTCTAGCAAGTTGTAACTCAGCCCTTGCGCTTTCTTATCATTTAGGCAACAACCTTTGCCCTTAAAAACTTGCTAAGGAAATCCTCAGGACCAGAATCTCTTAAAGTCCATGGAACTTTCTGAAGGTGAAACTGTCTAACCACATAAACTTGCTTGCAGAGCAGTTCTGCAATTAGTATGATCACGGTGCTTTAAAAATCATTAGCATTGCCTCATCCAGCAGAGCTTCTTGGCCCAGTAGCCATTACTGAACTACTGAGCATGTCTGTCATAAAAAACAAAGATTTTAATCATTTAATGTAAGTGACATAAACTAGAGATAATGGCAAATTTCTCCAGAGCCAGGCTCAGATATAATCTTTGGCAGGCTCACAAAATCCTGCCTCAAAGGAAAGGCAGCTCCTGTAGGTTTCTCCAGTTCAGATCAAATGTTGAGTCTGACAAGTCCCAGAGAACTCCCATATGGCTTTCCTAGTCTCCAAAAGGCCACTCCACCAATACCTCTCTCCACTAGTACCATCTAGGAAAGGCTTTTGTTCTGAGAGGCAGCCTAGAAATGTTTTAAATGAATACATACACGTAATACCTCTCCCTTTCCTTGTTACTGATGCAGAGCAGCAGTAAGATATTTACATTTTGCAAGAAGAGGAATAAAGGGAGGGCTTCCCTTTCATTCCCTCCTGAGTCTGCCTGGGTTCTAAGCACAAGAGACCATCAGAGGGCTAATTCCCCAGAGTGCCACTGCACTCATTTCCCTGACATAGTGCCTGAGAGACTTGAGATACAGTATTCAGAACAATGGAGAAGAGCAGGGGAAACTTCCCTTCTCTTGTGGCCACCGCTGCTCCCACCAGCACTGAGAAGGCTTCTTAATAAGTATATACCCTCCTTTAGGCTAAAGCAGTGGTGGGGTTACAAGCTAGAAAACTGGAAAAGAATAAAGGGCAAGTCCTGTCTCCCTCCTTTCATCATTCCATGGATATATAACTGAGGAGAATCTCTTTCATGTACAAAAAATGTGGACATTCCCTGCTTGGAAGCTGATTGGCTTTGTTCTCCCTTTGTCCTCGCATGCTTTCATATCACTCATCTTTCAAATGTGTGATCTCTCCAATGGGCAGCAGTGATGGGGAGCCATGGCCCAGGAGCTGCTGAGGACCCACACTCTAGTAAGTACCGACCATGCCTACCTTGCCCTCCTCTTCGCCATTACAACTTGTTTTCTCACCCTGGCCAAGACAACAGTGGTGAGGATCAGAAGCAGTAGATGCCACTACCCATTTGCTCACAGGCAGGCTCTGTACAAGTGAGCAAGTGGTGGCCATGAGGAGAAAGAGGTACAAAGCAATAAAAACTGGTGACCTTAGTTTTGGGAAAGTAGAGTCACTGTGGAAGAGGAAGTGAAAGTACTTATTTGTCTATGGAAAATTGATATGTTCTATTGCCAACATAAGCTGGATCATGGAGAAAGCTAGGGAGTTCCAGAAAAGCATGTCCTTCTGCTTCATTGACTATGCTAAAGCCTTTGATTGTGTGGATCACAACAAATTGTGGCAAGTTCTTAAAGAGATGGGAGTACCAGACCATCTTATTTGTCTCTTGAGAAACCTATATGCGGGTCAAGAAGCAACAGTGAGAACTGGACACGGAACCACTGATTGGTTCAAAATTGAGAAAGGAGTTTGGCAAGGCTGTATTTAACTTATATGCAGAGCACATCATGAGAAAGGCAGGGCTAGATGAATCACCAGTTGGAATTAAGATTGCTGGGAGAAATATCAACAACCTCAGATATGCAGATGATACCACTCTCATGGCAGAAAGTGAAGAGGAACTAAAGAGTCTCTTGATGCAGGTGAAGGAGGAGAGTGCAACAGTTGGCTTGAAACTCAACATTAAGAAAACTAAGATCATGGCATCCAGTCCTCTCACTTCCTGGCAAGTAGATGGTGAAGAAATGGAAGTAGTGACAGATTTTATTTTCCTGGTCTCCAAGATCACCGCAGATGGGGACGGCAGCCAAGAAATTAAAAGATGCTTGCTGCTGGGGAGGAGAGCTATGGCAAATCTAGACAGCATCCTAAAAAGCAGAGACATCACCCTGCCAACAAAAGTGCGTATAATCAAGGCTATGGTTTTCCCAGTTGCAATGTATGGCTGTGAAAGCTGGACCATAAGGAAGGCTGAGTGCCGAAGAATTGAAGCCTTTGAATTGTGGTGCTGGAGGAGACTCCTGCAAGTCCCTTGGACCACAAGGCAATCACACCGGTCAGTCCTAGAGGAGATTAACCCTGACTGCTCTTTAGAAGACCAGATCCTGAAGATGAAACTCAAATACTTTGGCCACCTAATGAGAAGGAAGGACTCCCTGGAGAAGAGCCTAATGCTGGGAACAATAGATGGCAAAAGAAGGGGACGGCAGAGGATGAGGTGGCTGGATGGAGTCACTGAAGCAGTTGGTGTGAGCTTAAGTGGATTCCAGGGGGTGGTGGAGGACAGGAAGGCCTGGAGGAATGTTGTCCATGGGGTCACAATGAGTTGGACACGACTTCGTGACTAACAACAACAACAACGTTCTCGTGTCTAAGCTATTTTTTGTCCTTCACATGCCAATTTGACCTTTTAAAAATTGTAATTGCCTCTTTATTTCAAACCTCATGTGCAATGAAAAGTGTATTTAATTCAGCCAAGGTGTTTCTCATTCCATTATCTTTTAAACCAAGTTTGCATTCTTGGTAAGAACAATTGTGCTTTGAATTTTCGATAACTGACATCTTTTTGTGAACCTAGATTTAGGGATAAGAAATAAACAATGGGATCTGCACTCACCAATTATTACAAAGGGAATTTTCCAGCAGCAGTAGCTCTCTTCCTATCAGTTAGTACTGTTTCCATCTGCTAAGGGGATAGTTTTGCTCCCAGTTCTCATCTAGTGTAGTTTGCATACTTTGTCTGCTCTACTTCTTGATTTTCCCAGTCACTGAGTCAGATCCTTGACATTAGTTTTGTACATGGCTTATCTGATTGCAAGACAATAAAGCCTAATCTTTTCATTAGAAAAACAAAATAAGAACTGGAAAGAGAGTTTAGAAATGCTGGAGACAATTACACTTGCTTCTGAATGACATGGACCACACAAACTATGATTTAAACGATTCATTCACGTGTGAAATTCTATGTTAGGGATCTAGAATTATATGCTATTAAATTGTAAAATGTGCTCCAAGACCTGAAAATATAATGATGGCATTTGTTCCTGCTATCATGTATTACATTTGAGAAGCCATTAATCGACAGTCCTTCCTCCACTGTGTGCTTAAAATTCTACTGGCATCAGAAGTGCACTTGCTGGTTTTGACATCATCTGAATTAGAAGCAGATAATATGGGTTTTCAGTCTTGCAAACCATAGGAGCAAAACCTGAAACAAACAAACGACCCTTCAGCTGGATAGGAAGCCATAGGTTTTGTTTCAGTTGTGTTCCAGTGCTAGTACTAATTTATTTCAATCAATGCAGATTTTTTTTCTATTGTACCCTTTTCCCATTGGTGGTGGGGTTCAGGATGTAAATAGGAGAAAGTGTTCTCTTGGATTACCATAATCCAAACCCAAATCCAAATTTAGCCCATTTGGAGTGACACTGAGGAAGGTAAGTCAATCACACTTAACTGTGCCATGCACAGTTTAGAGATTTTGTTGATCCCTGGTTACACTGCATAAGTGTTAATTTGTGTTAGTACAAATTCATTACCACTAGTGTGGAACACAACTGAATATTACTTCATGATTCCAGTATTCACTTGCCTGCTATTTGATGTTGCAGATGTAGATTTGGATCAATTCTGTCAAAACCAGGTCATTGATGCCTTTGATGAATCTGTCTGGCTTCTTAGTGACTCTCTAGGGAATAGTACCTTTGCTTTGCAAAAACCTCAGCAAGCTATAGAGTGGGGAATGACATTGAAAAATGGATAAAACTGAAATGGTACAATTAACTACCTCATTCTAGGAACATGTGAATTAGCCTTGGAAAGTGATCTATAAGGATCTATGGTTTATGGACGGGTGATTTCTCCCTTTCCCAAATTGTGATTACTTTGCAATCTAGAAGGTGGCTGAGTTTCACAGCCGGGAGTTTCTTGGACACAGAGGAGGTGATCATGGCTCTTGACCCCATGACACCTCAGCAGCAGATGCGGGTGGCCCAATTAGAAGACTGGAGCGCAGAGAGGAGGCATGCTTGTTTTCAGAAGGCCCATCCTGAAGGGTTGGAGGCCAGGCATGTTCATAAGGAGAGTTCCTGGAGGTGAATAGTAGATTGGGTTCAACAAACCACTCTGTGCATGGTCCAAGATTCATTCTAGGTATTTTGTGCTTTAGGTGAATAAAGAACACTTTGCAAGGAGAAGGCTTTTGAATGTGCAAAGAAGGAACCTCAGATCCTGACAGTGAGTCTATTGTGAGCTTGAATGAAGTCCTTCTGTTGTGGGATACATAATAATTTGCATTTTAATTTATAAGACATAACTGTCTACTGCAGACATCAATCATAGCAACCATCTTTCAAGGTAACATTTACTTATTTATAAATTAATAGGCTGCTGAATAACCCAAAAGGGCTCTCTAACACAAATATAATGGATTTTGAAGTTATTCTGGGATAGCGTAGACACAGAAAATTGATTTTTTTTCCTGAATTTTTCCAAGGAAAATTCACAAGCTAATATTATTGGTCATTTTCATATAATTATAGGATTTTTTTTTTAATGCTGTATGTAACCAACCATCATCTGATATAAATGCAATGCATTAACTGTGAGAACATGGAAGGGATGTTGTATGTGTACTTTCTGGCAAACATCAGGGACACACACAAGAAGCTAACTGTTTTGGCTGGGCAGACATATCAGAATCCAAGGGTGAGACATGTGCATGGGAGGCTGCCCATCCTGGAGGAATTGACAGCTCAGGCTCTGATAATGAGATGTTTGTTGAAACAGACCCAGTTCCAGCTGCAGTTTATGGCCCTGGGTACCTGCCTGTGCCTGCTGTGGGGGAGATGAGTTCACCTGTGGGAAAGGGAAGAGCAACAGCATCTCAAGGGATGAGAGTTAGAGATGAGGAGCCTATTGGATGCAGAGCCCCCCGCCTCCTGAGGAGCTGGATTGATAGTCCACCATAGGGTGGCCCAATTGGGGTCTCTGAGGGAACAGTACAGGCATTCCCAGTTCCACAGCACTCAGCACCAAGGGACAGATACAGAAGGATTCATAAGGAAAGCTTTGGATGAAGAATGTCCGAGAAGGTTTACCATTTTGCTTTGTGTATGCTCAAAGACTTGCAGGCAAAATAAAGAAATTTTGCAAAGAAGCCTTGATGAGACTATTACTACTAGGAGAAGTTCACCTTACAACAAGGGGTGACCTTACTAGCTAAAATGCTGTCATATTTTGAAAGGAATTTCAAATATTTCATAGAATTGGAATGCAGAATAGCATCATTACAATTGAAGCTCAGGTGAGACAGTGCCTCAGCTTTTGGAAAGCTGATACTATTGTTGACCCCAGAATTTACCTTTTCCTCCTAAGGAAGTTTAAAGTGCTAAAAGTATCTGAACAAAATGTGGGTCACAGCAAAAGAAGACATAAACAGCTGTTCTCTGAAAATGCAGACCAAAGATATATTTCTTCTGACTTGCTTCTAGCTATACTGTGTCCCAAGGGTCAAACAAATAGCTACCTTTCTGTAGTAAAGCCTGACATATGGCCAGATATGCAGTATACTATTTAATCCTTGCGGAAGGGTGCAACTTGATCCATAACAGGAGAAATATATATTTTATGTACCTTCTGACAACAGGTGTTTTAATCGCTCAGAGGGAAGGAGCAACACATAGCACAATGCAAAGACAAGGACATAGCACACAATTTCTCCGGCAAAATGGAAAGGAAGCCAACTTGCCTCTTTTCTAATCTTGTCTACTGAACTGGAAACCAAGGTTTCTAGGAAAATATAAGAAAGTAATAGTCCTCACTGGGTAAGCTACAGAAATCATGCTGCTTTTTATGTTTATATGTACACTTACTTGACATTCCAGTGGTCAATTCACTAGTGTTCAGTTCACTAGAGATCATAGACAAATCTCTCTTTTTAGCTAACAGTGACAGGGTAGCTTCACATGTCATAACAACCAACTCTTCAAATAAACTATACATTGAGTTGTTCCTGAAGTCAGCACAGAGCATGGAAGAAATGGTTGGGTTCCTGTGGGTTCTCTCCCTCTGCCTTCACCCTTGATGCTATCATGTATAGCCCAGGGGAAACCACAGCATGACCCATCTTGCCTCCTCTCCCTTTGCCAACCATGGACTATTTTGCACTCACCATGCCCCCACCTTTGTTTTTAGCAATCTCCACTGTGACAACCATCAACATCCCTTCCAAAGTACCCAAGGGGCATATCAGGGCAGCTGTCTCTGGGACCAGTGCTCTTCAACATTTGTATTAATGATTTCGATGAGGAAGTGCAGGTAACAATGATCCAATTTGCAGATGACACCAAACTGGGTGGGATAGGTAAGACCCTGGAAGACAGAAAGAAGATTCAAGGTGAACTTGGTAGGTTGGAGTGCTGCACTGAAAAGAACAGAATAAAATTCAGTAGGGACAAATGCCAGGTTCTGCACCTAGGAAAAAGGAACCAAATGCATTGTTACAAGATGAGAATACTTGGGTCAACAGTATTGCAACTGAGAAGGATCTTGGAATTGTTGTATATCACAAGATGAGTGGGTGTCAATAATGTGATCTGACTACAAAAAGGGCAAATGCTATTTTAGACTGCTTTAGTGGAAGCATCACTTCCAAATCACATGAGGTCCTAGTTTCCTTTACTCAACACTGGTTAGGTCTCCTCTGGAATACTGCATCCAGTTCTGGGTGTCACAATTTAGGAAAGGTTCAGACAAACTGGAAAGCATTAGCAGGAGGGCAACAAGGAGGATGATCCAGGGCCTGGAAACAAAGCACAATGAGGATTGATTGAAAGAATTGGGCTGAGGGGAGATATGATCGTACTCTACAAGAACTTGAAAGGCTGTCATAAAGAATAAGGATGGGAACTCTTCTCGGTCATCCCAGAATGCAAGACACAGAATAATTGGCTCTGGGTATATGAAGCCAGATTCTGGTAAATTTCCTGACTGTTAGAGCAATATGACAGTGAAATCAATTATCCAGGGAAGCTGTGGGCTCTACCACACTAGAGGCATTCAAGATGGAACTGAACAACCATCTGCGAGGGATGGTTTGACTTGGTGTCCTGCAATGAGCAGGGGTTTAGACCCAATGGCTTTCTTGGGCCCTTCCAGATCTACTATTCTATGATTCTGTCTGTGCATGTACCTTCATTCTCAAATCAATACACTATGGCATAGGTCATAGAGGAACATGGATTTTTAATGTGGCTGTATATGTGTATATCGATATACATAGATACACAAGAATAGATGTATAGTCATATGGCCCTGTCAACAAATCCTAACTAGTCTGTCAAAACTGCTATTTTACACAGAGGCCTATAAAAGGGATTGCTTGTACTTTTCCACCTTCATAAACACCCAGAGTCTTGGAAACAGATGGAGAAGTGTTAAAATACTGAGCAGAGTCAGTTCCTAGCAGGGGAAAAACTGAACTGGAGGATCTCACCGTGAAGCTGATAATCTACTGGTCACCCCATTTCATGAGCAACATAAAAATAAACCCCTGTGTACCCTAGTTTAATCAGTGTTCTTGAATGTTGCACCCTGAAAATTAGCAAGAGACTTTTCAGGTCATTGATGAGGCAAGGATTTCAATTCTGATCATCAAAAAATATGCATTGTGCACTGACAAAAGACTGTTCTCTACCACATGGGTACCCTCTTGTATCCTCCTCTTGGATACAGGAGGCTTTTCTTCAGACAGTTACCCTCTATGAGTATAGAGTGGCAAACATGACCAAGAGGGGGCAGATCTGGAGTGTGCTCTCCCATCACATGTTGATTTTAATCCCTGAATAGAGCTACATTTACACTGGATTAAAGGACTATATTAGGTTCAGTGACACCTATGAGATTATCAGAACCCATAGTTTGATCTACACATTGTAAACTTTCTCAAATGCCACCTTATGTAGTATCACCATGAACCACCACTGCCCTTTTGGCAAAACAATGCAGAAGACCTTGCCTCATGAAAAGTTGTACAGAACAGAACTCAAAGTCAATCTCCTAAAATGTTTCACTAGTGAACTGGACATGGATCAACTTCCAGGGAACACCAAAACAAAGGGCAGTATGTCATTATGCTATTCATACAACAGAGATCTCTAGGTGGTAGTTCAGGTCAATGCAATCAGCCTACATTTCAGCTGCTCTATGATACCAGTCCATTATACTGGAAGCTGAGATTTCAAGCAGTAGCCTCATTGGCATTAAAAAAAACTATTACCAAGTTTTATAAGGGGTAATTTTCTTTGGGGTCGTGGTGTGTGGGATAAGACGGATTAACCTTTCCCTATGCAACAACTGGCATTACAAAAAACTCACTTTGGAGCCAATGGGAGCCATTCCTCTAACTTTAACTGGAGCATGGAGTGGGGTCCTTGTCAGGATTTGGCTGGGGCTAGAAGGGTTAAAACTTCTCTCCCTGGCTGTTCAAGTCCTGATGACCATTGTCTTCCACACCTAGAATTAATAGCTACTAATCACATTATTACAGTCACATCTGTTCTGTCACTCCTGCTCCACACAGTCAGTGGTAACTTAGTTAATAGCAAGTGGCTCCTGAAGGGTCTTTTGATAAGCTAGGACTTTTGATAAGCAGAGAACCAGGCAATTAAGATTCTGAACTTCAAAAAGTAATATGATTAACACAAAAAAGTCAGATTTTGTTGAAAAGTGTGGTGATGGCACCATTTACTTCACTACTTGCCTATTTGAAACTAACAAGTGATAATTTAACATGCAAGCACCTTGAGTTCAGTGTTAAACATGTGATAAGAATTAAACTAATCTGACTAGATTGCTTAACCAGAAATCATTTACAGATGATTCAATTCATAAATGGTGTTTGAGTTTGTCATATGCTCCTTCGTTTCAAATACTTGGTTGGATGAGTGAACAAGCAGGGGGCTTCTCTGAAGGAGAGAAGCATTGCTAAGTGATTTTGGGGTGTAGGCACTTGACTGGTGTCTGGTCATACCTGCCCTTCATGGCAGATTTTCCTGGCATGATCCATCTCTAACACAGAGGCCAGCAGCAGGTTGGCTTTCTAGGGAATCATCAGTGAGCAATGCAGGCATGGAGGAGGAATTAAAGTGTTGGGAGGTAGCTGATGACCTTTGGCCACATGTTGTGCACTAATATCCCTCCCAACAAAAGACAATGCAGGAGGAGTGAAGATACCTCTTGAGTCTTCATTAACAGCCTTGTTGCCACAAAAAGGTCTCATTGTTCTCTAGCAAGGCTTATGAAGCAGTATCTATTAAACTGGTAAAGGAGCATTGGTGGTAGAAAGTTGGTTGATCTGATTTAGTCTCCTGGAAAAATGGTGGGGATGATGATGGTAGCATAAAAACAAATAAAAATCAGAATTTAAAGCTCCCCCCCATTTTTTTGAATAGGTGGTAATAATAATAAAATGACCAAGAAACTGTTCTTAGAACAATCCCTGATGAGCTACTAGTAAGAAAAGCATTTATTTTTATTGACTTAATTTGTCCATAGTGATGTTATCCCATGGCTGTGCCCATTTGTTCAAGTAACATTGTGATGTCGTAATGGCCAGGGAGTGAACATCTGGGATAACTTAAGGAGGAGGGAAGCAGAAAAGAAGCTGTCTATCAAAGCAGTGGCAGTGGGAGGGACCATAGGACTGGTGCGGAACACTGACAGCCATTTAAAAAGGTAGGATCAAGGCATTTGTGGGAGCAGGAATAGGGCTCCCCTCGAATTATACTTCCAAGGTAGAAATGGAGCCAGGACCACATTCAGCTCAGTGCTATTTCTTTCACTGCCAAAAGAACCATAAGGAACATGATTGGCCAGGAGATTTGAAAAAAGCTGTTTAGGGACTGTTGGTGACAATGGAAGAAAGTTAATGGCTGTTGGCTGGAGAGAGTGCTCAGACCTGGGAAAGGAGGAAGGTCAGTCTAGGGAAAACAACTGGAAGATCTATACACCTGAGCTGGTGACTGAGAAAGCAGGAAGATATATGGTATGGTTGAGGAGAAGCTTGAAGTGAACAGCACAGAAAGTTTTAAGTAGTGGTCTGGCCAGAGGGACTTGCAACAAGTGATCCTTTCAGTACTATTATCACCACAGAAGCCAGAGGCTGCAGGAACTGCTAGAAGCAGGAGAGGACTATTGCACAATGTCTGCATCTGTTCCTGGTTGTAGGGCTTGGTTGGGATGGAATGTGCAGGACTCTGAGGGAACAGTCTATTGAAAGCTGGTGCTCTTATCAGGAACTATACACTAGGAATCAAATGAAAATTATAACAGTATATCAAAGAATAATGTCAAATATCAACAATAGCAAGGTAAACAATACAGCAATGACAAAGAACAGTAAAATAACAATAATAAACCTACAATAACTCTAAGGGGGAAAAACCCAAGGCCCAAACCAGCTACAATCAGGTGCCAAATGAATCGGCACCCTTCCAAAACCTCCACCTTAGCTGCAGTCCCTGGAAATAAGGTCCTGGCATGCTGTGGTTCCAAATTTACAGCGGTCTAAGATGGAATGGTCTGCAGCTGTGCCCCCAGCCCCCAACTGATGGGACTTGATGCTACCAGCAGTTTTGGCATTTGTGGGGAGGGATTGGCATGCATCACCATCAGGGATACTCTGCTGCTCTGGGACAAGGCATGGCATGGCATTTGGCAATGTGAAAGAGGTTATAACTGACCCATTTTAAAATAACCAACATGGCCTCAACATATTTCCCTTGTCTCAAAGCTGCCCTTATCTCAGCCATATGCAGTTGTTCCATCATAACATCTTCCCCTTTCCCTTCCATTGTCTTTTTCCGGCACTGCAAAGGTACCTTTGAGTTTCTTGGCAATTCATGCTCCAGGCAATGTGCAGACATATTGCTTAGATGATGGTGACATGTGACAGAATCAGAGACGAGAGCAGAATCACTACAGGATAGTCCATGGCAAGTCATATTTGTCCGTAGACATTCTTGATGCCTGGCAAGCTGACAGTTACACAGTTTAGAAACATGCAGCTCCTCCTGATGAGGCTTTATAGCCCTTGGCTTCTTGGTGCTGGTCTGATCTTCCATCTCCATCTCGCCCAGTGTTCTTTTCATGTATTGCTGTGGATACTGCATTCTCCTGAACTAATCTCTAATATACTTGTTTGCTCTCCAGAGCTACTGGTTTTCCTCAACAAGTTCATACTGTTAAGGAAAATCTTCTCACTTTTGAGTCTATCTATGGTCAACAGCAGGTCTGAAATCATCGGTTTTTTTTCTTTTCAAAAAGACCAGCCTCGGCCAGGTAGACTCAGTTCCCAAAGTGCAGTGATGAGAGGTGAATGAAGTTTGCTGCCCTGGCAGAGACTCCAGTTCTTGGCAGTTTCTGAGCCTGCGTGATCATCTCCACCACTGGAGTTCACCTTTTTTGCCATGGCTTGTTTGGTGTCCCATGTTCTGAGCCTCCCCCATCTCTCACTCTGTGGACATTCTGAACGCTCCATGCACTGGTGATATTTTACCAATACTCAGCATGGCTGATTGTATATAATTATCCCCATAAAGCACTATATCTGGAAAACACATATTGCTGGATGCTTTATGATGGTCAGAGAGTCACTTGAAATGTCCCATATATCTGATTGGGAATGCTTAAGGAGTTTAATTATTGGATTCTGCTGCAAACTAATGTGACCTACATGTCCCACAGTACAAATCAGAACACAGTGATCTTGCGAAATTCACACGTCTCTGAATTTTGCTTTGTAATTCTTGGCATGAAAAGCATTTTAAAATGTCTTTAAGATGTGTTTTTTAGGATACAGTAAGTTAGAAATGTACTCTTTGAAATGAAACCCATTTATAAATGCATATTTTACAATAGAATATGTTTAAAATATATATTCAGATTTTCTGCCTGAATTCTTATTCAGAAATCCCATTAAACTCAATAGAATTTTCTTTCTAGAACATGGAATTGCAGCATAGATAGCAAGGATTGTAGGGCATATTCAGGTAATGTTTACGATTCAAGTGGCCATTAATAGATGAACATTTTATATTCAGTTAAATAATACAACACACTGTCAGGGTGATGCATGCATGGCCTCAGCAGGCAATGCCACACACTGGAGTATCTATGGGCACTTTGGTGCCAGTTTTATCCTAGGAGGGAGAGGTCTGACCTCATATTGACTGGCTGTCATAAGCTTTCTTGGGTTCAGGTAGGCACCTGCTTCTCAAGAAGCCTGCAGTCAGAGCCTTACAAAGACAATTCTGCAAAGGAACCATGTCTGGAGAGATTGGCTGGGTTGCCATCCTCTGCCAGGGCTTGTTGGACAAGATCTCCATCGTGGAGTCAGAGTAGTTTGGGGAAGGCAACCTGGCACCCTCCAGCTGTTTCTATATTGCAGCTTTTGCAATCCTTGACTATTGGTTTTGCTGGCTGAAGTTCATGGTGGTGTGGTCCAGAGCATATTGCTGGGATTAGATAGTACCAGCCTGTTTGCCAGTGGTCTGATCCAGCAGTTTCAAATGTGCAAAAGCTAACCAATTCCCAGGTAATGCTCTTACCTTTATAGCAGTTTAAACAGCTTCTTGATACTAATGTCAACATCTTCCAATCGATCCAATTAGATATCGATTGACATCTACTCTCTCATTTTATTAAAAAGTATTATGGCAAGCCATTGTATTTCAACAGTTAACTGAGACAAGATCTAAATAGCAATTTAATAACTATATGATATTACTAAGGGTTGGCTGGCCTATGAATTGTAGCTTAAATATACTATTTTGTCACAGTCCTACCCTAGCTAGCAGATGCTTTTCTGAAGTTGGCTTTAAGCAAAATGAAAGCATTGTTTATGTGTGTGTGTGTGTGTGTGTGTATATATATATATATATATATAATTAAAAGAGGAAGCAGTAAAGTTCTTAAATTCACCCACATAATAAAAAAGAAAGACACTGTTAAATGAACCAGAATGCTCTGTTTTAAGGCACTGTTGTTCCACAAAACAGCACAAATAAGCTGCCATGCTTTCCAATCAACACTGAGCTTTTAAAGTTAAGTAACATTCATTTAGCTAAGATTCTATTATAAATGCTAATGTTGCAAGCAGTACCAAGGATTCCACTCAGCTGTGAAAATAAAGACAGATGGTGATAAGTCAAGAGTGGGGCAAGAGAAAGAGAAGAATAAAATATTTGAGGCAGAATCTAAAATAGGCTACCAGAATTGAGCAGAGAAGTGGTATTGAGAACATCACTGCCTGTTCACCCTATTGCTTACCCTATTTTGCCATCAACCAGTATCCTGTTTGCTTCAACTTCGGTACTGGAGAAAATTCAGTTGCAAAAGGAATTCTCTGTCTCGGACCCTACCTTAGATCTCCTGCTGAAAATAAATCAAATACAGTTTTTCATGCATGGACTCAGACATTTCAAGAGCAGAGGGGTTTCCTTGATCAGGAAGCCCCTATTAAGACCTCTGTAATAAAATCTTGACACCAACAGTGATGCTGCTGAATTGGAATGCCTCCTGTTATTCTTTGTGTGGGACTGGTGTCTCCTTTCCACTGACCTTTTATATTTATCAGAAGAATCTCACAGAATTAGTTGTGTGACTATGTCTGATAAAGAGAGCTATGGAAATATGCTATGATGAAATATTATAGGATAAAACAGTGAGATATTGTTCTTCCACTCTCAGTACCAAAACCCAAGGTAACACTTTGAAACTTGATTGGTGGGAGGCTCAGGGCAGATAGAGGAAGTACTTCTTCACACAGTGCATTGGTGAACTATGGAATTCATGTCCACAAGATATAGTCATGGCTGCCAATTTGGATGGTATGGAAATATTATATGGGTGGTATGGACTATGCCTTGAGGAGAAGGCTGCTAGTTCTGCTGACTATCTGCTGTCTCCAGGATCAGAGGCACTATGTCTATGCATACCAGTTGCTGGGGAACATGGGCTAGAGAGTGCTGCTGTACTCATGTCCTGCTTGCAGGTTTCTTGTGAGTAAACTAGTTGACCATTTTGTGGACAAAATGATGGATTAGATGAATCTTTGATCTGATTGAGCAGTCTTCTTACTGTCATAGGAGCTGAGATGCTTACAAGTTTATGTAAGGAAAGTCAAGGCATCAAGTTAATGTCCATTAACAGAAAGTTATATCTTATGCTTGCTTGCAACTAAATCTGCAGCTAGAACTAAAGATCAGGGCTCTGCAGCCCAGGGGCATGTAAATAACCAGGGGAAAACAGGTGCACAGCATCATTACTTAGGAGCTGATGGACATAGTGAGACTGCCTCTGTTCTCCATCCCATCCTTTCTGTCGCCTTTTCCTTATAAACATATATTCAAGGGATATTTGGTTGGGTGTGTACATGGTTATAGATGATCACAGTATTATGTTTTACTTTTTAAAATATATTTTCCTTTTCTGCACCAAATGGCACTGATTCCCAGTTGCATATGCTTGGCATCAGGGCAGCAGAAGAAAACTCCATTGTATTCCTGTAGTGATGGTGTTTTGATTTAAGTGAGTTTAAAATACAGAATGGGTGACTTTAAAAAAAAAATTGGTGGGGGGATTATGATATTTTATTTAGGAATGTAAAAGCAGTTGCAAAGCATGGAGTAGCAACCAGAGTGGTGGTGCCAGATGTTACTTGTGTGTTTCACAACTGCATTAATACATGTGTCCACTTGGAAAAGGGAAAGGCATAAAATCACTACGTCCATGGAGTGAAATCCTCTAGCTGCATTACTGTTAGCCTCCATGTATCACTTGGTCTTACAGCCCCACACCTCTGCAGGAAGGGGAGACTGGAGCTTAACTTGGTGGAAGATCAGTGCTTAGCAGGAGAGATGCTTTAAGTTCTGAACTCTGCAGAACACAATCCTAGTTGAGCATCTTTGCCAGACTAGATTCTACACTCTGCAGACTTGCCCCTCCCAACACACACACACACACACACACACGAGTGGCTGTAAAAAGACCTAATTGTAGGAAATGAAAAAGAATGAACTGAATCTTTGTCCAGGGTTTAAAATACAGTAAATTATGTAAGTAAATCAAAAAGAAGAAAAACATCAGTGACAATACCCTCCTCAAGAGGCTAATCTAGTTAGGAAAATTAAAGGAGAGTATGGAGTCAGTTAAGTGACACTTTAATTTAATAAACTATTAAAGCAAAGTCACAAAAATGAAGGGCTGTTGAAAGCCATCAATGCAAATCTAGTATAAATCCAAAGATGTCCACATAGAAAGATTATATAAAATACCCTTGAGCCAGGCTATTACATTTCTAAGAGCCAGCATTAATTAATAACTACAAGTCATTAACCCTTACCCATGGGGGGAGCACATTTAGCTGAGAAATTAATGCAACAATGCCAATTTGTGGGTTTTTTTTATTTTTTGCATTTCAGCATATCTTCATTACAGTTAACAGAGAACTGGGTGTTCCACAATAGAAAGCTTATCACTAACAATACATTTCTCTATGTAGCCTTATCACTGTGAAAATATGTCTTGTTATTCTAGTCTATTCCATTTCCAGATAATAAAAAAATGTTCTTGCCTAGATGAAAGAGTTAGTCAATGTATGCATAGAATGAGGCAGCATGAATGTTATTTGTCACTGTTGAAGCAGCAATGTCATGAAAGGCTTTTAGGGGACATTGAACATGGTTACGTAAAGTACAAATCTAAAGATAATTGGATGGGGGGTTTTTTGCAGCAGAATCAGTTGAACTAAAACCTTCATAATGATTCTGAAGAGGGTTAAAATTTTAATTTAATTTAATTTAATTTAATTGCACATTTAGAAGTGGAATATTTCCCCATCATCACCAACACACACACACAGGAGCGCGCAATTTGACTTTACAAATGAAATGATTCGAGACAATGCCAACTGAATCCATGCTAATCTTTTCTTGCAATGTACCTTGCTGTAAATTGAATGAAGATCTGCAAGTTTCTTAATAAGTGTTGAGAAAAATCATAATATTCATGAGATCAAATCAACGGGAAGCAATGGAATGTCCATTTATTATATCATTAGCTAGAGCTAATATAATTGGCTAGAAACATTTCACAATCACAATGGAATGCTGAAATTAAATAGCACTGCAGATTTAACAGAGAAATCAATAATAAAAAGCAATTGGGGATATAAAAGTTTGTCTGCAGACAAACTTTTTTAATGTTATTTTTAATATAAAACATTAAAGGTTTTTTCATTCTAACCTTTTGCCTGTGCATCCTTCCATTTTGAACTAATTCCAAAAAATATTGTCTTGGAGAAATAGACTTTGCAGATTCCCTCCATTTGCCCCCCTCTCCATCACCAAGCACCAATATTATTTGCAATAGTAAGCTAAGGCTGGAAAACAAAAGAATTCTGATACCTGGACAGAACCAATGGATAAGACCCAGTAAGCTCTGGATACATATTTCTGGGGGGCCTTTGGCAGGACACCCTCAGTGGCCCTCTTCCCTCCATGAGTCCCTTTTCTAACCACCATTATCGCCAGCTGCTATAGCTCATTCTTCTCTTTTTCATTACCAGCTTTTTTAGTCAGAGAGAGGAGGGGTGTGTAGGTAGTGGAATCTTCTGCTCCTCCTCTTCCCCATCATTGCTGTCTGGCCCTGAGTAAAAGTTGGGATAATAAGCAAGGTACAGCCATGAAGAGAATGGGCGGAGCAAGGGGGTTCCTGTCAGTGGGACCCTCCCAGCATGTGAGCCTCGGCAACTACACAACTATGCCTCATTATGAAGCTGGCCCCAGGTCCAGTGGAGTTCAAGAAGTAGACTTAGAGTGCCGCCCTGTTTCAGCAGGGCTCAAACAGCAGGTTCCAGAAGCAAAGGAGAAGCCCATGCTCCTTTTATGTAAACCATATAGATAACTGCACATACTTACAAGTCTCTTAGCTTCAAGCAAAATTAATAATAATTAATAATTAATTAATAATTATAGACTGGCCCAACAGATCATATTGCAGCATTCACACTGTGCTCGTGTCATGAGCAAGAACCCAAAGGACATGCTGAGTGACACCAAGCCACAGCCTGCGCATCCAATTATGTGTATAATGTACATGTAGCATGCTGATAAGCAACCAAAATTTAGCAGGCTTTCCAGAAAAAAAATATGTCAGGTATTGATTAATAACTCTGGAGTCTACTGCTGACAAATTATGTAGCTTCTGAGAAATTCAAAACAATTAAAATTCAATTTTCAATAGTATCGTGACTGTGAATATGTGTTTCTCCTTATGAACATGTTAATACATTTATAGAGCAATCTTGTACATGTGTATAAGAGAAGCTAAGTAGGATTTATTCTCAAGTGGCTCTAGGGTATACCTGAGATCAAGAGCACTTCCAGATGCAGGCGAATCAGCACTATCAGGAGGTGTCATGTCGGTAGTTTGTCAAAGCAGAGAAAGACACAGGACGATTGCAAGAGGGTGATGCCATTATCTAGAACTTTCCTCCCCCACCCTGCAATTCCATGAATGAGGAAGAGTTCAAAACCTTGTTTGAAAACATCACTTGGTGCAACAGATGCCTTAAGATTCATTTCCAAGTAAGCATGAATGCAGATGATTCCACTGAAGGACTGTGTATCTTTTATATTATTTGCTGTATGTGTTATCTGTTAAAATTGGAAAAAAGAGGATCTCCATAATAGTGCCCCCTTTGCCTTAGTCAACATTTCTTTTCCCTACAGTTTTAAATGGAATGGGGCCAGGGATCCTTTCCTGTTTAATTTAAGCTCACATTCCCTCACATTTGGTGCCACTGACAACATCTTTAATTATATTGGCACATTCTGAGAAGAGGAGCTGTTCATTCATTTTTGGTTGTTGCAAGCAGTATCACAGCAAAACACACTTTATTGTCATTTCTGTGTGACATAAACTCTTACAGTGGGTGTTTTTCCTTGGTTTCCAACAGCAGTGTAGTAGTATAGGCTTATTTAAGCAAATGCTTTGTATCTCAAGATATTATAATACTCTATATGCTATTTTGCAGCCGAATATGAGGTTGGCTTTCCAGCAATAGAAAACAAAATGTTTCCAGTCTTATCATGATTATTTTGTTCAGCGATGACACATGCACTAAAGTGGAGGAGGGGGTGGGTATACAGTATAGCAGGCACGTATTAAATAAGGCATTACTACAAAAATCTCACATTTCTAAGAGTTGTGGGTGTGGAATCCCATCAGACAATCTATTTCTGCATGATGCTTCCATCAGGTAGACACTTGCAAAAGCCTGTCTTTCTTGGAAATGATGAAGTTGTCTGAATCCACACTAACTAGTGAATTCAAATAAGATATAACAAATACCGTATTTTTTGCTCTATAAGACTCACCTGACCATAAGACGGACCTAGTTTTTAGAGGAAGGAAACAAGAAAAAAAATATTCTGAATCAAATGGGCACATAATCACAGGCACATTCCCCATCACTTCCCCATAGGCTGCACATCTGACAGACTTACTGCACACACATATTCGCTCTATAAGACGCACAGACATTTCCCCTTACTTTTGAGGGGGGAAAAAGTGAGTCTTATAGAGCAAAAAATACGGTATGTTTACATTACTGGACTAGTAGTTTTCCAAAATAGGAAAGAAGAAGTGGACAAGTCAAGGTAGTACTTGATGTTGGTCCAGAGAAAATAACACTGGAACTGGAATGATGGGTTTATGTGCATATTAGTACCCTGCTAAGAATTTGCTAGGTTAGTATTTGGGGACTTTGAAGAAAGATGGAATAGATACTATAATTATGGAATGGGAAGAGATCCAATATTCATTGTGTCTTCCTACTTGTGGAATTGCATTCTACTGCATTGCTTTAACAATGTAAGCCACAACCATTAACGTAACAGTTTAATCATTGCAATTTTATTGTTTTGTGTTGTGAGCTGTTTTGAATATTCCAAAGTGAAAAACAGGATATAAACACCAAGAATATAATAAATGAATAATACTTAAACAGATAGCAAGATGGACAATTTAATGTAAATCAGAGCTTTCTGTCTTAGTTCTCCCTCTTAGTTCTTGTTCCAAGGAAGAATGGTATAATTGCACATTAATGTGTGTTTATTTAATAATATTAATATACTGCCTTTGATTTTAAAAATATATTCCTCAAGTTGGCACACAGCAATTTAACACAGCATAATTAAGACCATTAAAAACATTGAAACCTTATAACATTAACTTGACACAATCTAAAAGGTGGAATTAAAAGGTTAGGGTTAGCCCTTCTAAAAGCCCAAAGATTGAGGACCAATTATAATGTTTTAGGGAGTTTAAAGCAACAAGAAGCCCTTTCATGTGTACCTGTATTATCTGAGTTCTGTGCCCTCAAAAGGACCTTTGCTGCAGGTCTTAATGCATGAACAGGTTTGTAGAAAGACAAGGGGGTCCTTTTGACAGCCAGGTCTTAAGCCCTTTAGGGTTTCCAAATGTAAAACCAACTCCATGAACTGAGCCTGAAAAACAGCTGGTAATCAGTGCAGGTCTCTTAAGACTGGAGCATACTGAGTACCAATTAGCAGCCAAGCTAATACATTTTGCAGCAATTAAAACTGCATGCTCTTCTGGGGTAGTCCTGATAAATGTGATACAATCAGGGCAGACTGTAGCTAACTCAGATTGGCTCAGGATGGATCACAGCTGGTGCACCAAGTATAAGCGTGCAAATACATTCCCTTTTACCATTCTCACATGGAGATTGGGGTGGTAATATAAGATCATGGAGCACTTCCAAGAAATAAACTCTACCAAAAAGTCTCAGGTCAAAGTTCTTCTAGAACAGGTTGAGACTTAGTTCATGGATACCTTGATTCCAGCTAGCTACTAGTGAATAATGCCTTCATCTTGTCTGGTTTACCTTGAGCTTGTTCATATGTTCATCCAACCCAGAATTAAACGCAGCAACATCAACAGGTTTTGACTGTTTCTTTGGTAGTTGGTTATAAAGAGAAACAGAGCTTGGTGTCATCAATGTATTCATGGCACTGTACTCCAAAGCTCTCAATGTTCTCTCCCAATATACTTGTGTAAATGTTAAAGAAGATGGGAAGTGAGAGAAATCTGTGAAATACCACAATATTTTGGGCTATTGGGTGGGATAAAAATGTATTAAATAAATAAATGGCCATGGATTTGAAGAGATATCCATCACCACCATTTTCTGGACCTGATCTTACAGAAAGGACTGAAACTACTGCACAACAGCACACCCAAGACCCACACATATCTGATGGCCCAGAAGGATACCAGGGATGCCATCAACCAAAGGTGGTGGAATTGAACCCCTAAGAAACTAAAACAAATTCATGGCCAGTTCCTGATATAAACTACATCCAGTTCCTGATATAAATCTGGAAGCAAGATTGCTGAAATCACTAAAAGGGGATACTGAAATAACTAACACAAGAAGTGAATAATCTTCTATCTATGATTTAATATATTTAGAACCATTTGTTACCATCAAAACCAATTAAGGGAACAATACTATCCATTTTTAGACAGAAAAATGCCTAGGACCTTTTTTTCTAAGTTTGGTTAGGACAAAACATCAGAAGATTTGGAGCAATTTTCCTTTTGCTGCCCTGCCCATTTTCATAATACATTAAAAGCTTGCTATACCCTCACATTTAAGATGACTATTACCACAGATACTAGTTCTTGCCAGAATGTTTTAGTTGTGAAAATGGTAATCAAATGTAAAAAAGGAAAGCAGCACTTGATAAGCTTATGCAATATTTATCTAAAAAGAAAAAGTATACACACACACATATAGAAAGAGTTCTTTTGGACACATAAGCAATGTTCCCTTTGCCCATAGTCAAGCAATTCTACCTTAGATATTAGAAATCAATCATAGAAAAAAATAAAGCTAGTTTTCCTTGCATTTTATTGCATTTCATCCCCAAAAGAAATACTTGGTAATAGCCATGTGATCTTGACCTGCATCATACTATCAAAGGCTATAATTAATCAAATCTGAGCTATCTCCAAGTAATCACAATCACTCCTTTAGAACAAAACACTCCTATGTATATTTATACACTACCAAACCTGTCTAGTACATTCAAAGCTTACCTGTAGTTGCAGTGTAAAATAGAGAGGAACACCACAGTAAAAACTAATTACTCAGAAATGTATTGAGGTTATTCTGTACACTCTCAAAGGAGTACTTTTCTGCTGCATCAGCCTCATCTCTATTTTAAGAAAATGCCCATATCAACAACTTGGAACTTGTCATTATAGTAATAATATAAATTGGTTTATAAGCTAGTAGTTATTCCTCTTTAAGCACAGCTGCTGCTTGAAATAATATTTGTGTCAGTAAAACAAAAATTAAATTGATCTAGAAAAACTGTTTTGTAGCTCAAGCTTATGGTTCATACTAGAGTCATGCTGTATATTTCAATTCTTCCAATTTCAGCAAGTCATGGGGGTGGGTAGAAGAAGGAAATTTGGGTGAAAGGGGCTGAAAAGATGAGAATTATAAATTATTTCTTTCAAGAGGAGACAGTGCTTCCATCTACCTCTGCATGAAGGCCAAAGGGTCATTTTTCCATCCATCTTTGTATTTAAAACATTTGCAAGTGCAGCATTTCAGGACTCTATGCAGAGGGAAAGGAGCAGGTTCATTCCTCAATCCTTCTTTGTCATGTAAGGCTCAGGCAGCCTTAGTGGCCTGGCGTGCCTTCTACCAGCTTTGGCTGGTAGCCCAGCTATGCCCTTATCTGGATAGGGATAACATAGTTTCAGTAATCCATACTCTGGTAATCTCTTTATTAGATTACTACAATGCACTGTACATGGGGCTGCCCTTGACAACTGCTCAGAAGCATCAGCTTGTGCAAAATGTGGCAGCCATATTGATGAGCAGAAAGTCCAAACATGTAACACAAATTCTGCCCCACTTGCATAAGCCGCCTTACATTTCAGAGCACAATTCAAGGTGCTATATAGCCCTACATGGCTTGGAACCTCAATATTTGGTTGAATGACTCTTGACCATAATTTAGTTGGACCCTACAGTCTACACCTGGGCCTTCCTCTGCCTGCCACCTCCAAGGGAGTCCCAGAAAGAAGTGCCTTTTCAGTGGTGGCCCCCAATTGTGGAATGGTCTCCCTGTGGCCTTCTCCCTGTGAAGGCCTATATGGTACCAAAATTGGCATCTTTTTGGTATCTGCTTAAATCTGCCGTGTATTCCCAGGGATATGATGAGATTTCAAGTTTTATAGCTGCTGTTTTAATTAGGTCTAGTTTGTAATAAAAAAGATTTTCAATGTTAAACCATTTTATATTTTTGCATGTGGGAATTTTTAGCTGATTAAGTTTTCATACTGGAATGTTTTATTGCATTTTAATGTTACTTGTATTTTTATTCTGTCTTTTGCATTTGATTAATTGTTGTGAACTGCCTAACGACTGACTGAATGAATGACCGAATGATTTTGTGTGCAATGACCTAGGAATACATGTGCAGAAGCTGTTTTGGAGAGCAAGGATACCAGTTCAGAGAGCAAGGACATTTCACTGATACACTGAGTGAAATATTTCACCATCATCCATACATTGTGATGACAAAAGTGTCACCTCCTGATTCAAATGTAATCAAGGACAAAAAAGTAGATCTTGACAATTGATATGCATATTTTGCATACTTTGGGTGTCTTTCATTTTGCTTCAAAGTCAAGTCAAGAACTCAAGTCATTTTGCTTCAAAAAAGTAATGAACAGCCAAATCTGAAAGCCATTCTTTCAGATTGCTTTACAACTCAAACATAACATTCCTTTATCTTTGACTTCATAGTCCATCTTGCAAATACTCAAAATAAACTTTCACAAGGTCACTAAATATAAACTACTTCACATACTTTAAACATACCTCTTTTGAACAAAATCAGAGTGCTTGAACTCTAGTAAAAGAGAAGTACCATATTTTTTGCTCTATAAGACATGCCTGACCATAAGATGCACCTAGTTTTTAGAGGAGGAAAACAAGAAAAAAAATATTCTGAATCAAATGGGCACATAATCACAGGCACATTCCCCATCACTTCCCCATGGGCTGCACATCTGACAGACTTACTGCACACACATATTTGCTCTATAAGACGCACAGACATTTCCCCTTACTTTTGAGGGGGGAAAAGTGAGTCTTGTAGAGCAAAAAATATGGTACTTTCCAATTCTTTTCAAAATTGTTGAGATTTGGATTGGTCCAGTTATTGTGACAAGGCTCCAGGATCATCACATAACTGTCAATGAGGTGGTAGGAGAAAGCACAACTAAAGAACAAGAAATGAAATACTTCACTATTAATTGAGACAGTGAGTTGGGGGAATCAATCTGTTAAAAATGGAAGATGTTTGTATTTTTCTGAGCTCATGAAGCAATTTATGCTCAAAGACCAATAGGTTCAAAGGCATACCTTTGAAAAGTCCATTTGAAGAAGTGTATACTTTTGAAAAATATGCACAAACAAGTTTTTAAGGGATGGGAGAAAAATGTGTATGTTAGGAAAAATGGGTAACAAAATTCCTATGAAATTATGTATAAACAACAATAATAAATGCTTTTAAGTCAGAATGAGCTCAGAGGTAGAATTTGCAGGATACAGATGTTTTGGATATTGTAAATCGTTATATTTTAGTTGTAAAATGCAGGCATCCTGGAAAGGTTTACAGGCAAGATGGAATGACTTAGAAATATAGTACAGATTTTGAAAGTCATTCATAATGCAGCACAATTGATCCCAGTTCTTCACTCTATAACTTTTGAAGTTACTTTGGACTGCCTTGTCAAGCTCAACACGGCACCATCTCTGTGTTGGCATGCTGCTAAAGAGTGATCCGGAGAAACAAAATTCTGACTCAGAGAAACAAACAAAAACTGCTTTCTCTTTCTTCAACCTGGAATTTGGCTGGAAGAAGGGGCCTGCCCCAGTCACTCCAAAATGTACCTTTGATTTGCCTGTTCTCCGCTTCTTCACCACCATCATAGCGCAAGGAAGAAGCACATCACTGGAAGGCACACCAGTGAGGTAACTTCCCATCTGCTTCTGGGGCACAGTTGTCTTCTTGCACCATGGTTTAAGCCCCTGAACAGCACAGCAGGAAGACAGTGGTGTTCCTACTTTTCCAAGGCAACCAATTTCCCTTCTTCGCAGTGGCACATAGTATGTTGGAGAAAGATAAGCAGTATTGCCTGGGCAAGGGATAAATGTACTCTTGTCCTCCTGATCCATGAAACTGGATGGATCTAGAACAAAAAGCTATTTTTGTTGCTCTGTCCCACTCTCAGCAGCAGCAACAAGAACAAATTTCCTTCTAGACAATGCAAATACAGCAAGGCATTTCTTTCTTCCAGCATCCCCTCTGTCCGTCACCTCCATTCAGGTGTACTCCTGAACTGCAGTACTGCTCTGCTGCATTATTTGCTTTATTTTAGATGTCAGTTTGATATGGCTATATGTCATCCCCAGAAGAACTTGCATTCAGAATGGCATCAAGTTAATGACCAGTTTTTGCTTCAAGGCCGGATCATTTGTCAATCCTGTATTATTGTCCAGCTTTTACGTGGTACCCAGTGGCAATCCTCAACTATTTCAGCATACTTTCAAGCAAACAGAAGGAAACACCAGAATTCACTCCACCTGAGAATGCATGGAAAGATACCTTCACACGTATGCACTGCCTTTTCCATGACACATGGGGAGAGACGTTTCCATGCTTGAAGGTTGTAACATGCCAGATTTTTAACTTCAACAGTGTTTTTCAGAAACATTTTTCTGAGTGACTATCCTAAATAGTCAATTGTGTCTCAGTCAAAACTTTCCAAAAGCTATTGTCTAAGCCTGAATCTTCCATAGCTTGATCTCATTTTTCCCACACACAGAGCCACAGACTCCAGTAATAAGCTTGAGAGAAGGTGGTTTGCTGATCCCTTTAGGAAACTTAATTGTTTATCTAGGATGGTTGTTCAGAAAGATACCTGAAGAGAGCTGTTCAATTCTGCTTTCTTTAGAATTTGGCATTTAAGATCCATATCTTGTGGACTGGATTAGGCCACTGATGAAGACTTTCATGTCAAAACAATTTTGGCTTATAGATTTTATAAAAAACAGCTTTATGATCAGTTTTTGATATAGTAGTATTACAGATTTTTATTAAAGATGCTGTGCAATATAACAAGTTTTTTAAAAATACTTAGTCCTGGGTTTGCAAGTTTGATACTTATTATGGTACTTTTTCTGCCTTCCTGCTCTTTGCAATACTGAGAGTCAAGTTACCCATTAAATTCAGGGAAAAATTGTCCCAGGTGCAGCCCTAAAAGACTCCCAGCAGTCAGTTGCTGTGCACCATAAGCATGGCCGCCTCTTAATAGTATTGCTCCCATCTGATAGCACAATCCGTAAAGAAAAGGACAATAAAGGCATGGGGAGGGGTGGCAGCAGAACCCACCTAGCAGGAAGATTGCAAGACAAGGAATGCTCAAAGCAGCATTCCCAAGGGTGAGCCTTCTGCATGTATGGGGCAGAACTGTCATCTTTGTGGCGCTAGGTTAAGACTTTCCTCTACATTGGTGGATAATTGCTGTGCAATACAATCTTATGCTTTCTCAGAGAATGTCTAAGAGGCCAAGGGATTCTTCAGATTCTCGGAGCTTTGACCTAGGAGCAGGGGATCTGTACGCAGACCTCCCCACTCCTTTTTGCAGCCAGCATGGATGTGAGTCACAAAAGCAGCCATGGCAAACTTGTAAAGAGGTAAGGGTAGGAGAGAAGGAGACTGAGTCCATCAGGACAGGAAGCACCCTGGTGGCTCTCCAGTCTCCATCTATACCCATCTAAAACACCTCAATGAGTTAGCTGAAAACAGCCCTCTAGCAGACTTGCAGAGAGGCAAAGATCATATCTGCACTTTATTAGGAACATAAAAGAGTGAGTCAGAAAGGGTCTCCTGGGCCATCTAGTCTGACCCCTGGCCCCAGCTGGCTCCATTCATGACATGCCTACCATGTGCATGTCCAGCCTACCCTTAACACCCTCACTAATGGGGCTTCAACCACCTCCTGTGAAGCCCCATTTCTTCTGCCCTGCAGAGGGTATCTGCAATCCTCTGAGAATGGAGACTTACAGGCATTGGCATTGCCTTGTTTCCTTAGTAGTTTTAAAATGTGCATGCTTTAATTTTGTTGTGAGTCACTTTGAGTCTCTTTTGAGAAAAGCACCTAAAAATGTAATAATACTAATAATGTGTTTCAACTGTCCATTCATTTCTCAGAGTTGCAGTCTTGAAGTTCTGGATCCACTGCTAGACCTAGAAGCGTTCATGATTTAGCCATTTTAAATATCTGACTCTGAAACTACCTTGCTTTCAGTGACTTTTCTTCTTGGGAAATTTCAGCTCTAACAGCACAATCCTGCGCTCATTTAAACAGGAAAAAATCCTCCAACTCCAAGAATTCCCCGACCAGTATTCAGATGTTTCCATATTGAAACTGTACTACATGCATTATATTGCATGAACAATCAGGTTGATATGCAAACAAAATAAAGAATCCAAAGAACTTCTTCAGGATAATAATCAGCATTTAAAAAGAGGAAGTGAGCACATGTCTGACAATAATTAAATTGGAGTATTAAACTGGATGCATTTTCTGGTTCAAAATGAGAATGGAATATCTGATGCATGGGGGTAAAACACCCCGCTGGAAAATTCCTTTGGGTTGCATTCCTATAGGTACTTACCTGGCTGTAGGTCTAACTGAACGCACTGTGCCTATTTCTGATTAGTCACGCGAGATTGCATTATAAGTGTTGCTTTCTCATTAACATTTCTACCTACAGTCATATCTGACAGCAGATGGAGTAGCAAATGAATTTCTTGCTTTACTTTGATAATTAATTTCCTTTTTTTAATTCATACCTTTGCAGCTTATATGAAGTGTCACTTAATTATTAGGCTTCAGCTAACAGATAGAACCAACCTCTCTGCAGAGCAAGCTTTAAATCAACTGCTTTTGAAATGAGGAGAGATTGATGTTGCTTTAGCAAAATATTTCTGTTTCCACAAATTAGCCACCTTAAGCCTTGAACTGAATACACGGAATACAATTACACAAGGAGAGATTCCAGCGACTCTGCTCTGTTTGATAAATGTGTTGGAAACAGTATACCCCCTCTTTTGATTAATGGAATTGTGGATTTGGGTTTTATGGGGGAAAAACCCTCTGTTCAAATTTCCTCATCAGAGTATTCAGCCATTTCAGTGATTTTCTGGCAGCCGTTATGGTCAGCAGAAGCAAAGAAAGATTGTCAATTAATGGAACAGGGAATCTGAGGCTTGCTTTCAGTAACGGTCACGGTATTAAGCTGTGAGGTACAGCTGATCAGTTTGACTCACTTGGTGTGAAGTTTTGGGTTTTGTGACAAACTGGGGAAGCACAGAAGTGTTGGCTTTCTGTCATTCTTTTAATGGAACAAAATATCCCAAATAAGGTTTAATAACATGGCCAGTTTGATGCTGAATTTTTCATTGTAATGGTCCTGATAGCTATACTTCATGAAGTAAAGCTTCAATGTCCAAAGAGAACAGATTGCTACACTAGAATTTGGATGTGCTCTGAGAGTCAGCTTGAATAAACAAATCCATGGAGGGCAAGTTCACACAATGTGCAGGCCTTGGTAGTTTTTTTTACCATTGTTGGTCTGTTGTGCTGCCAGAAACCCATGGTGGTATTTTAGCATGGCATGTGTGGTTTTTAGAAACCATGAACAGAAAAAATGGTATGTGGTATGGTTTCTCAGTATCACAATGGCTTGTTGTATTGTTCAAACCTGGAAATCACAACTCACTGTGGTATCAGGGCCAGAACCAGAGAGCTGATTGGCAAGAGTGGCCCATTGTTGCTCTTGCCAAGTGGTTAACTAGACTACCCCACTGTCAGCTGTCAGAGGCATCCCCATTCTGCCAACCTCCTGCCTAAATAACAAAATGGACGTATTGGTCCTTCACCAGTCCGTGGGTAAGATGTAATCACCATCATCATTACTATTACAGCTATTACTAGTACGTTTATATCCTGTCATTTCTCTTTTTGTAAGGGACCCACAGCAGCTTAAATGATTCTCATCCCCTTTGCACTATCCTTATAACAGCCCCATGATGTAGGTTGGTCTGAGAATGACTGTCCCAAAATAATTCACCGAGCATCGTGGAGCTAGAACCCAGATCTTCTGTGTTCCCAGTCCAGCTGCACAACACAATTGACTCTGTGTTAGTATGGGTATGATTATGGTGTACTAACCTGGAATCAAGATACTGGGCATTTGCATTAGGTTCACTAGGACACATCTTTATTAAGATCTTCAACAGACATAGTCAACTAAATGGAAACTGGCTGAGGTAGGGTCCACCTTGTCCTTGCTTTGTCTGTTTCAGGTTGATTCTGTTCTGTCATAAGCCAGAAACATTTTACAGCTTGCTTCTGTCCCATCTGGTCAAAGTTGTTTAGTTTTGTGGGAAAACATTATGAGTCCCTAACCTCCTGGGAGGCAAAGTTGTGAGTGAGTGATCCATACAAGCACCATAAAGGTCCCATGACAAGTCTAGGGAACTGATTTCCAGCATTCTCTTAGCTATGGTGTTGGTTCTACTTGTTTTTCACACCATCCTGCCATTGTGACTAGACTATTTAACTGTTTGGCACCACCCTGCATAAAAACTTCCCCCAAAAGACATGCAATTAGTACCACCCACTATAAAAAAGTGCTTCATGTTTTTCTTTCTTCAACAAGAAGAAAGGAAAAGAAAGATAATAGAGAAGAGTCTTAGGACAAAAGCAACCACAGGATGGTTCAAAAAGGGCCAGGAAAGGAAGAAGTGCTGTCATATAAACTTCCAGCATCCTGAAAGCTAAGAAAGGCACTCTGAGGGGCTGGCTTTGTTGTTATTAAAATTCATTTTAACACCAGCACTAACAGCAACTGCAATGGCTCTCAACTTTCTGGCACTGAAGGGGTAAGCATGGAAGACCTGAACCCTGTGAATTTCTACAAAATTCTCAACATCTTAACAAAAGAGACTGTAAAATGACTGCCTCTTTCACAGGGAAACCAAGAGCTTGCTAAAGGGCAGGTAAGGTTTTGTCACAAATCACTGCTAATGTTTCAGGTTAACTGCAAAATAAGTAACATAAAGCTATCAGGATTGTTCCAGGAGTTCTTCAGGGAAGATCCCAGTTCCCATTTATCTTCCTTCAGTGGTGGTCAGGGATTGATGGTGTATCTTACCTCTTTGGATGTAATCTGAGTCGGACTGGATAGATCTGTCTATTTCCACATCATGTCAGTTTTCCATTTATTCAGTCATAAATTCATTCTGCCCCCATACTTTGCCACTAACTCAAAACAAAATATAGAAAAAACACTTTTAAATTGTGCACATCACTCATAAAATATGCATTTCTGGGTGCATTTTCATGTAGAATACCTTTTGTATACATCTCACAGAATATATGTTATTTTCATTTGTGAGCCAAAATCTGCATCAGATTTGCATATTAGTCTGAGAAATGTGAATCTAGTTGTTACTTAAAATGTGAAAAAATGGGGCTGCTTATAGAAATGAAGCATTTACTTTTTCACCACTGCTAGAGAAGAAGCAGCCTTCAGTGTATAATGAGTACCCACCAAGGATGGTGGTTCCCCACCTCCCGTACTGCTGTCTGGAAACTATTGTAATGTGTTAGGTGCTGGAACTGAGTCCATTATCTACCATTAAATCAAATTTTGTTTTATGGATAATATATATAGAAGACATTGATTTTCAGAATAAGAACTTCAACCTTCCTACTTGCTTGCTCTTTGTTATATTAGTCTGATGTCATATGAATCTGTACTTTTCTTTCTCTAGAGCAAAGGTGGTCTCACACTTAACCTTCTGAGATACATTGTTTCATTATTCCAAGGCATAAATCATGTGATAGATAAATCATTACTCTATTAACATAAACTTAATGGACATAATGGATCTTATAACTCAGTATTTAAAAAGCATAATAATCCAAAGAACTCCCTGTCTCATATTATTTTTCTTTCCTTGAACAAAAGCTATTAAAATATACCAAAAAACCTTAGTTGAAGCTCATGCAAGTAAAATTAGTGAGGAACCTGATTTTACTATTCTGTTAGAGTTTATATTTTAGATAAAGTCTGACAGTGTGGATAAAAATAATTAGTTATAGCAATGATGATTTGATACATGATTCATGCACTAATATTTCTCATTTGTCTATCTTTCTGCCTTAAAATCAATCACAGCTTAAAACATTAGTGCATGACCATTTTCTTTATAAGTTTTTAACTATATGATGGAACTGCTAGCTCTGAGGTAGTGTGAGGCCATTGAAATGCATGTGTGCACAAGTTCTTTGGTAAGGTGAGGCAAAATCAATTATGCTTGCAGGGGAGAAGAAAAATGAGGTACTGAGATCCCATTATCTGTGTAGATATGGATGGAGAAATTGGAATATCCTAAAAGTATTATTGTCACTGTAGTAAAATGGAGTGGGTGGCTTTGCCCCCTCTCCCCTCAATTTGACCAAGGAAACAACCAAATTATTTCCAAAATAAATGAATATTATTTACAAGCCAAATGAAAAATAAACGTCTCAGTCAGAACTCCATACCAACATCATTCTGTCTGCTTCCACTCTGCAAAGAGGAGGAGGAGGAGGAGGAGGAGGAGGATTGGTTCTGTGGGAGGCTTTGGTTTTAAGTGCAAAACTCTTCAGGGGATGTGGAGTTCTTTTCCAAGAAGGAGGGAATTTTTTTCATTGGAAATGACATTCAGTGGTCCTTCTTCCTGTTCTGGTAAAATGTTTTCTAAGAAAGAGGCAGGGATCCCTTTTAATGGATACAATTTGCAGCATAATCACCACTCTTCCCCTTCTTGTAACAAAGATTCAAAGCAATTGATTGAATCTCTCCTTTTATCTTATTTTACTCTAAACTATTTCCTTCCTTCCTTCTAATAGATTTTAATAGCTTTAGTAAACCTATGGAAGAATCCCTAATGAGCTTTTTTCCCAGAGTTTAGCAGCACCAGTAATTTCAGTGGTTCAACTGAGACTCTGGTTTTAAGGGGTTAACAGAATGAGAGGACAAGGAACATGGTAAGCTTCTATAGCTCAATGTATTATGTTGCTGGACAAATTTGATGTGCCAGCCTCACCCTGCTTGAACAAATAAACCCTGAGATTGTTCTTGCATCACTTTGAGACAAAAAAATTGATTACATTGCCTGTTTCCATAGGATTCATGCACATAAGGGAATAATTCTTATAATTCTGGCCCCAAAACCTGGGAAATACAATTTTTCTGAGTATGACAGTTCATGTTATACTTCTACCCTAGAAAGTGTAGGATTCATCATACATTCCAAAGGGAAAATAATGTTGCCTCTGATTTGTAAGGTCATATTGTAAATGGACATTCTAGTGATAAAAATCTAACATGTATTTACAGGTACTATGGCTGGCTGAACTTACCTGATACAATGACTAGGTGAAAAGTTCAGACAGTAAGAAGTCAATGAAAATAAAAACAAAAGGGAAAAATACTATCTTCAGCAGGAAGACTGTGAATTTCTATCTTAAAATGAACTTTATTACGCAAAATGGTAAATCTACATAAAGCCTGTCATGGAAAACACAAAAATTAATGAGCTGAGAAAATGAGAAGCTTTCTCATACCAAGAGATGTTCGTGTGGTCCCAAAGCAGATGGGTTATCAATGTAAAGATTAAAGTCATGTGCTATCAAAGATTTCTCCAAATAACATCTCAAAGTTATCTAGAGATCAGAAAAGTAGAAGTGAGTGATCCAAGTGAATTAAAGCATTACTCGCAAACCAGACACCTCAGAAGTCAACATTCAGTGTACAAGCAAGATGGTCACAAATTAAAAATACATTAGAGAATCTGTTTCATCTTTAATGATTCTGATGTTTAGGTAAGAGTGCCACCCCTTTTATAGACAAAGAGTCACCACTCACATGTGAAGGGAGTGTTAGGAGGCTGGGAGAAATGGAGAGATTTTCAGAAGAAGGAACTGTCTCTGTGAGGAAAACACTCCCACAAACCCTCAAAAGCATTCTGAAGAGACTTAAGCATGCTCAGTGGCCACAGAACTCTCGGCATAAATTATATGGGAAGAAGCAAAACAAACACCTCCCCCACCACCGGGGACCTGGCATTTGAGTGTGAACTTGAGGCAGCAGGAGTGATGAGGGTTCCCAGCAATGTCTCCAGAGCCAGTGTTAGCTGGAAGATGTCTTGGCCCAGTCCAGTTTATTCAGAGGACAGCTGCTGATGACCCCAGCTACTCAACCAAGTATACAAGGTTCCACCCACATTCCCTGCCTCAATCATGACCCAGTGGCATTTCCTTTCTTTCCATGCACTCAGAATGCATTGGATGGAGTTTCATGTGTGTATTTAATGCATGGGCTTCTGGTTGCCAAGTATATTGATGGTGCAGGGAATCTATACCACATGGCCCTGTGGCCACCTGTAACCTGTTTATTCTCCTGTTTCTCACTCTGGCCGGGCAAATATGGAGATGAGATGTTGCCATTGCCTACTTGCTTCCTGACTGTCTGCTGGCCATGCAAAGTGGTAGCAATGATGAAAAATGGATGAAGAGTAACAGCAGGTGGTGACAATGGTGGTAAGAAGATATTGCTTGTGCAATAGGGGCCATTGAGGGTGTCTTGCCCAAGAACCCTTAAAAACTTGAAGCTAGCACTGGCTTTGATGTACAGTGTTGTTGCTTTATCATTCAGAGTTCTGCCAATTTTTCAAGTCTAAAGTTCTCAATTACCTGAGCTTGTTTCTGAAGTGGATCAAGAATCCTTCAGCATTCCATCACTTTTCTTTTACATTTTGTGAGGGGTGCTGAATATGAACAGTTTACCACATCGTTGCATTCCCTCAGCTTTCCATTCCCTACCTCCAAGATCAATACCACCACGATCACCACCATTAAGAGTATACATTTGTGCCCAACTGTATAAGTCTGGGATTAGTTTTAGAAATCACCTGACTAAACTAGAAAATATGTACTTGCTTTAGAAGAATGCAAAGAATAACGAAGTCATGAAACTTGGGACCAGGAGCTACTTAGGACCAGGCAGTCTACTTCTGCCCATTCTCTGAGATCAGCTGGGGAGATGCTTTTGTACATTCTGATTTTATCTGTGGTAAGATTGACAGGAGCATGTGAGAAGGCCTTTTATGTGTATGTCCCCAGATGGTGGAAATTTTAATCCAGGGGAATCCATCATGCTTCCTATTTTCTACCATCAGCTCCTCTTGAGATTCTGTTTGAAACACCACTTTTGATCTCAAGCTACTTGAACCCAAGAATCTGGCTACTATCACATCATCAACATCATCATCACCACCACCACCATTAACAGAAGATAATGTTTAATATCATGAACAGTACCCAATTGTAGTACTATTTCACATCATTATGAACACTATTATCAGTACTAATGGTTGCTCATATTATTATTACTGTAATGCAGTGATAGGCTGTAGCTCTGTGATATGGCATACTCTTTGCATATGAAAGGTCCCAGCTTTCCATGTTCAGTCTTTTCCTCCCATGGATAGCTCTTACGTTAGGCAGAGCTGAGTGGTCAGAACACCTCAAGCAGATGCTTTGGGGTGTTTTCAAAGGGTAGGAAGGAGTTATGTAATTAAGTGTTATTTTATTTATTTATTTGCTTAATGTATTCATTTTATTTCCAAGGAGGGGTGGGAAAAACGTTTGTAGAGTTTTCTGCTTCCAGTGCAAAAATAACATAGAGACATAGAATGGTTCCCATAAGTGTCAGGAGGGCTCAGTTCTGGGACCTAAATTATATCTACTTGGTTTCCTCCACATTTTGACCTGATGAGACATATACAGAGCAATTCCTCCCTTGGCCCAGTGTTCATGGGAGCACTGGAAGTGGCCTTTTGCAATCTGATTACTGATCTATCTGGTCCTGAGCATAGCCTACACCAGGGTTCTCCCACATGGTGGGCATTTGGACAACAACTCCTAGAAATCCCATTCAGCAAGGCCATTGACTGGGAATTCTTCATGTTGCATTCCAACAGGTCTGAAACCACAAAGTTGGGGAAGAATGGCCTACACTATCCACCAACAGCTCTACCAAGTTTCTGGCAGGCATCTGTGTTCACAATGATTTCCTGAAGAAAGAATTAACACATGTGGTGTAGTAAGGTGGGAGAGACATGTCTAGTTCAAGCAGCAGGTGACCAGAATGAACCTCTGATGAATTGTAATTCAGTCATTTTGCTTTATAGTTTCCTTTTGAAGTTCCTTTGCTCAGTAAAAGAAACAGAACAGTTACAGAAATTAAAATGTTCCTCACTTGGTTTTGGAGAATGGCCAGCCCTGATGTGAAATTTGTGCTGATTCATTCTTCTGGGTGGTTTGCCCTGCTTGCACTATGTAGAAGGCAGGTGGGCATTGCTGGCAAATAATGGCATGTGTCACATCAGAAAATATAAAGGTGAATAACTCCAATGTTGTAGAGTATAGTATTAGAGCCTAGCATACAATTGTCAGTGTAGATATGGGGGGAAAGTTGTTATCTCACCTTCCTGAAGAGAACACAAAAGTGAATGAACACACCCCTTGCATATATTCCTGCAGGGCAGGATAACATTTCGTGCATCCGATGAAGTAGATTTCTGCCCACAAAAGTGCCTACCATATTATTCGGCATGGCATGGCACAGCATTATTGTTATTGCCATTTTGATGTGGCAAAGTAACAAAGCTACCTCTCTGGAACTGTTTCACTGGAATTTCCCCCAGTTAGTTAATGTCAGAAACATCAGCTAAAATGTACTTGGTCTTATTTATTAAAGCTACTTCAAACTGTTTTCCCTGGCAACAGCATTTCAGATCCCTCTAATGTGTTCTATTAACTACTTTAGATTGTTTCAGCTATTTCTGTAATGGAGCATGAATGGATCAGATCCAAATTACAAGTTTTAGAGACAGGTACGATTTAGAATTCTCTAGACTTTTAAATGAGAAAAAAACTTTTCAGAGGAATGTAACACTTCTATCAGAAAAAGGCCAGAATGATTAATCATCTTTAATGCATTTGGCTGCTTTATTCACTTTGAAGTAATGAGAAAACAGAAAAGATTTCAATGGGGAGTTGACCAAGTTTCTATAATGCATGCTGAAGATCTCCTTTATATTGCTGCATGATGCTCTTGCCATTTAGAAGTGTGGAAAGAGGACACGCAGACTCTTAGTTCTTCTACCACAGTATAGCACTGATAGTTGCTTAATTTCCCTTCCATAAACTGACTACTGTTAAAGGCAGTCTAATTTTATCAGGGCTGGAAGTACAGGCAAGCCTGACTAAGACGCATGCATATGCATTGGGACAGGAGAACTAAAACTGGGTTCTCCAAGTCAGGAGTTTTCATCAAGTCATCAAGTCACTTATATCTGACCTCCCATTTAACATAAGAAAACTGGATGCAAGGTAGGGGTGGGAAATAAATGTATTTAGTTTGCATTTGTATGCAAAAAACCTAAATTTGTTCTTTTGCATTGAAATTCAGTTATTCTTTGAAAGTTGAAGTTTCAAAAGTTGTAAATTTGGAGACTCTCCAGTCAAAAGGTACACATGAAATACATCTATTCATGAACATAGTAAACTTCTCTTTTCTTCCCCAATGTATCAAAAGATTCATGCTTGAGAGGAAAGAGGTCAGAGCATCAAAACCAAGATGGGCTACACAGACTCCCAAAGACTCTGCAGGTCTATAGGCTTTCATAGTTATTCCTGGAGGTGATGGTAGGGCCGTTGCAAGATATTTTGCTACATGAAGCTGAGCACCAAATGGCATTTCTCCCTGCATCATGCCAAACTTCATGGTATTCAAGCCTGCTTGACTTATTTTTGTACTGGAAACAGAAAATCCAGAAAGAGGGGACCTGTTAGCAACATACAGGTACATGAGGAGGAGCCACGCAGAGGTGGGTCATAACCTTTTTACTCCTGCAGTGGAGGGCAGGATGCTTTCCAATGGAGCAAAGTTCAGGGGACCAAGATTTAGGGTGGATGCCAGAAAGTACTTCCTGATGGTTAGGAGCCCTAGGGTACCAAATGGGCTTCCATGGGAGGTGGTTGAAGTCCCATTGGTGAGGGTGTTTAAGGATAGGCCGGACATGTACATGGTAGGCACATCATGAGTGGAGATAGCTGGAGTCCGGGGTCAGACTAGATGGCCTAGGAAGCCCCTTCTGACTCACTCTGTTTCTATGTTTCTGTTTCACAAATATCCTTTGTGTTGTGAACTAAGATCTCTGTATTACATGAACTGTTCTAGGATTTGTATATAAGATAAATGCTAAATCAAAACATGAGCATTTAAAATTCTCCCAGGGGAATTGCTTTGCCAATTGCCATTGCCCCATTAGGAAGGAAGGAAGGAAGGAAGGAAGGAAGGAAGGAAGGAAGGAAGGAAACAATAAAACACATTACAACATGTTATTAAGCAGGATAGAAATGAAATAAATGCAATAAAATAAAAACCTGGTGCTTTTCAGATATTTTGGACCACAATTCCCATCAGCCCCAGCAACCCAATGGTAAGGAATTATGAGAGCCTTACTCTGTTATTCCAGAAAATCTGAGGGGAAGGCAATATACCTCAATTTGGTACACTTGGGTACCAGATTGTCTTGTAAAGTTTGGGATCTTTTGCTGGGATTTGACATGAGAAACGGAACAAGTCTTGGTTTTGGATTCCCACAGATACTCACACCTGGAATTCAAAACAAAGTTTATTTAGCAGAAAATATAGAGCAGGCCCAAGCTTTTCACCTGATGTTGTCTAGCCAGCAAATATTCGCATTGCATTCTAATCTTACTCTAATTTCAAAAGAGATAAAGAATTTCCTAACAGCCTTATAGATAGAGATAAGCTAGCAAACAGAAAGAAGGAGAGTGTGTTCATTACCTCTCCTTCAGGCTAGACCCTTGACAGCAGTCCCTTGTGTGGACAGTGAGGGAGCAAGAAATCCAGTTTGGAGTGCTGTGTTTGGTGCACGCCCATTTCCATTTTCTAAGTCTCTGATCTTTATACTATTTTTTCTGCCATTATGGGAATGAGAGGTTTCCCATTGTGTCCCAAACTTATGCCAATTGTTGGATGAAACTTTGATTGCACTTAAAAACCTTGTATATTGCTATCTGCTACATGATCGTGTCTATTTCCTTTGGGTCTTAATCTGTGTTTGCCAGATGCTATTGATTGGATAATTTCCTGGTCTCTCATGACAATGGGTCATCATCTTTGCAGGCTTGTTTTGTGTAATCTCTTTAAGAGGAACTGTTTTATGCCTGACCTTTTCTGTGCAAGAATTCTAGCATTCATTAGTCACCATTCATTCTTATCCACATGGCTAGCCCAGGATAGCAGGTCACCTTTCCTGAACTCAGGGTTATTCCAACATGGATGATGGGTCTGGAAGCCTGTCTTGGCCTTGGAACTTGTCTTTACAGTGATCAGACTGATACACCCACACACTACAACCCTCAAGTATTTGGATGGTACTAGGTTTCCTACAAATGTCCTTCAGTGATCACAGGGTGATATAAACATACTATCCTGGATTCTACAAAATCAAAATCATTCCCCAGAATGAAGGAAGGAAAATAGAAAACGTAGACAATGCCAACTTGCCATTCACACATTCTGCAGGGAACTGCCATGTTCCATCTTGTCTGTTCCATGTGGTTTGTGTTTAGGGAGTATTTCCTGGGATGCAATTAACGAGATAGCAACATCTTTAGATGACTTCTGTGGTGTTATCTTGGTTTTCATGAACTGTGGAAATAGTGCTGACAGAAACTATAATGGAACAATAGGAAGTATATCCTCTCAGGATTCTGTTTTGCTTCCATTTTCCTTCTGTGAGTTCCCAGTTTGAAGAAATGAACAGATGCCATGAAGCCACCCCATTCTCAGATTAACTGAGGGTATAGTTTGATGCAAGTTTAGATGGGGAAAAGTCCTACAAATCCCAGTTTTAGTGCCTGGGAGATGTTAAGAATGAAAGGGGTTTGTTGGTGTCTAAAATGCATAGAATTGAGCCCTTATTATAATGTGGTATCAGTTAATACCGCAACTAGATCCTTTCTATGTGATTCTTGGAAGGACTCTTGGATGGCCTGTAAATTGCTCAACATAAATGATGATGCCACTAGCAATGTACACATTGCCACTATGATACCTACATAATCTTCCCATATTTTCACATTTTGATATGTGTCTTATTTAGGGCCAAATTAATGCTGCACCCATGTACAATTCATGTTGGCTCTTAAATACAGAATGAATAATGCAGTTGTACAACTATAAGTCACATGGTAATGCATTTTATTTGATTGCAGGGAGCATAAATGAGTAGGAGATGAGACAAAATGGACCATCTTCGTCTGATTGGTTGTGATGAAAAGCTATTATTTCAAGCGTTGTCTTCAATATGTACTTCTAATATTGATTGCTAATGTACTTGGCCATGTATTTGTTTGGCAACAATGTACTGCCATATAATGACAGTATCAATCACATGTTCACATCTATTTTCACTACTTACTGGTTTACACGGGCATAATGTGTAAACCACACATTTACCAATAACCCAATTATAACCCAATTATGTTATTGTTCCTGGTGGGTCCCCATGGGGTGCTGGCAAAATTTGTCAAGAAAGCAGACATAATTGGGTTAAATCAGGACCCCAGTCAGTTTGCTGAGGAGCAGGTGTCAGCATGCCATGAAGAATTCATCTGAATTCAACTTCTTGTGCCTCAAAGTCATCTTTGCACAAATTTCAGAGAAAAGAAGTAATATGTGACTTATAGTTACAAATGAACATTTCTCATTCTGCCAGAAAATCCCAACCTGCCTTAAACAAGACAGTAGCTTTACTCTGACACAAATCAATGCTTGTTAACATTTGAAAATGTGGTGTTTGTATAGGTATGCATTGCACTAGAAGCATAAACAACAACAGGACACCATTATCCATCCAATGGCCAAGTTTCCAGATATTTGCTCAAGGATTCGCTCTCCTGCTCCACAAACTAACCTCTCATCTTTTTCTTAATAATATTGCAAAGCTTTTATTTGGATGTTTAGCTGACATCCAGAAGGCTAGCATGGATAGAATACTGGATATGGACCAAAAACTCTTCAAATTCTAATTCTTCTATTTACATGTGAAATAGCCTTGCTACTTCTAGCTTTCCCTGGCCAGCATTTATAGGATTCTGCACTAAGTGACTGGTCAAGTCACTTTCCTTTAGTCTAAGCTACATCATGTGGCTTAAATGAAAATAAAATGACTTCCTTACTATTTGGGTCATTTCAATTGTTTATATTTTGTAGATCCAACTTGAAGATCTGGGTGAATCAAAATATGAAGTATTCATATGCATGGAGAAATCAATCTATTTCTGCCCATGTCAGTTTCACATGTGTTCAGACATTATCCCTTCCATCTTGTTTTTCTGTTTTAAAAATGCACCCCTCAAAAAAAGAAAAACCTACAAAAAATCAGCAACACACACACACAGGTACACAAGGGGCCTTACCACTGCATGTTTGTTTTTTCTCATAAGGTATGCATTTCATATAGTATTTGAACTGCAGACTGCATCCAAAATTCAGAGAACTGTGCAGTTTGAAGGACAGCCACATCAGGATCCATGTGTTCAGGAAATGCACATGATTTTACCTTGTTTTAAAATGTGGGCCAAACAAAATTCTCCAGCATCCTAGGGTTTACTTAGTTTAAGTAAATGCATAATACATTATAAAACAGGCTAACCCCATATCCATTTCCTGGCATCCTCTTGAATACCAATGTGGAATACAAATGCGATTAATAAATAATCTGTCTCTGGAACCTCTCCATAATGCAACAGAAACCTCTGTGCAGCTTTAAGAATTCCACTGGTGTCATTCCAAATGAGCTACTAAAATGTTTTCTAGCTAGGTTAGCTACTATTCTTCTTTGCATTTTTATCACAGAATTAAAGGATGGAAATGCTGGAATGGACCTTAAATGGTCCTTTCTGAATTTTAAGTAGAGACAATGGTAGTAAAGTTGGTGTATAGTAACTTGATGGAGTTACTGATGGAGGGAAATGGAGTGACAAGAATTTAACAGTCTCATCTTGGAAAGCATTTTATTATATGTTATTAACCATGTTCGAAGTCACATTGAAGTCAGTAGGGCTACTCATAGTATTAAAATTATGTGGACCTATAAATGCTTCTGAGGTTCAAAGTCTAAAAGGGACACTCAAGGTCAGTGAGTGCCGATAAGTCAAATGGAGTGTTACCAATTGTCCTGTTGTAAGTCTATAGATTTTTGGCAATGCAAAATACAGTCAGATAATGGAAGTTTTTGTTACTTTGTATTATGCATTCCCAATCTGGATGATGTAGGAACACTTCTTTCATAAGATACAAAAGGTATCATAGTTTCCCAAAGCCACACCCATCACACCAAACAGCTAGGAGGCATTGCAGCATATTTACACTCTCTTTTATGACCTACGGAATGAGGGGATGTCGGTGTGAGAAATAGGCTTCTTTTCACTGAACTCAGAATATTGATAGATCAACACTGCTGAGTCCAGATGATCTGCATACTAAGGACCAGCTCCTTAATTATAGTCTCATAGGAGTACCACCTCAAAAGCCTTCTGCATTGCAGAAGCAGTCCCTGAAGAATAGTGATTTTCTATAAACTGTTTATCACCTGGTTGAGGATAATCCCAGGATGCATCCTAAAACATCAGTATCAGTCAAATACCTTGGGAGTGCAGAACTTGCATCAAGGTGCCTTTCCATGATCCATTTCTACAATCTAGATTGTAGAATTGGCTGCAATAAGGGCCATGGTGATTCAACTTTTCCAGTGAGTTTCACATGCTACAATGAAGCAGGATCCAGGGCAAAGAGGACAATGTGTTTGAAATGCACGACAAAGAACCCAGGCATTTATTTTTGCATGTTACATCTATAAATATCACAAAAGGATACACAACCAATTCGTAGCTGATTTCTCTCTTCCCTCCATCTTGTGCAAAGTGTTATGACATGATCCCACCTAATAAGAACACTATGTATACACATGGAGAAAATCATTACTGGGCCTAATGTGCCTCCCATCATTTTGATGGGGAGGGTGATAGCACTATCTTCACAGCAGTAGAAATTGTCCAGAGTTGGCCCAAAATGTCTACCTCAGAAAAATCTGTTCCAAAGACTTTCAACCAGGTTGCCGAAGTCTGATATTCCTCATAGCGATATGAAGTTGTGGGACATAAGTGGGTTTTCCACAAGCAGAGGGTGGGCCACTGTGTGAACAAAATAGTGGACTAAATGGACCATTGGTCTGAGCCTGCAGAGTTGTTCTAGTGTCACTAAGTTCTTAACCAACTTGGTAATCTGTCAAGCCTTGCTGGAACATCTTGTCTTGGATAAGCCCCCACACAAATGACCTTAAGGAATAAAAACTTGGCCTTAACAGGCTGTAAGGTTTTATTACTATTTTATATTTTAGGCATATATATGATCAGATGATGGTGAAGATGCTGATGATGCATGTTCCTTAGTTGCTAAATAGTCATTAAGACAGTGGCTAAAAGTCATTAGGAAATTGATCAGCATAGTCTAAACACAATAATTTAGCATGCTTTTGTTGTTTTTTTTAATGGTGAAGATTTGGCACTGACAAATCCATTGTCAAAAAGGAAAAACAGTAAACAACAGTTTACCAGAAAAGGCATTTTGGTCAAATTCAAGGAGAAAAGGGGCATGAATTCTGTCGCATTAATTCAAGCTTTAAAGGAGTATTTAAATGTGCAGACAAACATAAAATATCAGCATGACAAGAATCTATCTGCCCACTAATTACATGTTTACTAACTATTTTAAAATGGAAAACCAGTCCATGAAACTATATATCACATTTCACAAGCATTTATCAGTTCTTAAACTATTTCCCCTTTCTGCATGTGGATGTGTGTTTAATGCCTGCCTTCAAAAATCATGGCTATTATATCACAATTTGTTTGACCTTTAAAGTAAAACATAATGTGTATTGTAAATAACATAAAACACACAATAATTTGGCACATTATTAAAAAGAAAAAAGATAACTCATGAATTTGGAAAAAGATTTTTGTTGATGTTTTTCTATAATCTTGCAGAAAGGTAATGGCTGGGTGATCAAAACATCCCGTCTGTGCCTGGAATGTTTGTCCTTTCATTCATCATCAAGCATCACTGTTTAAAATGGAGGGAGGAGCTGCATTGAGCCCCTGGAGGGAAAGGCGTGAAATGCATGGACCAAACAAACTATCAAGGCAGTTAGAAGCACTTTGGATACTTCCAAAGCAGCTCAGATTGGTTCAGTGTTCAGGTTTCAGTCAGAGCAGAGGGCACAGCCCTGAGTCCAGTTATCACGGAATAATGAAGGCTCCATATGAGGGGTGGGTGACATTTTTAGCCCTGTAGGCAGCACCACAAATGATTATTCCAAATGGAGTAAATGGAGTATGGCTACTCCAAAAGGAAATGTAATCTGCCCGTACAACTGTGTACAAGGCATAGGTGGCATCTGGGCCACAGCACAGCACACTTGGAACCCCCAATCTCCTGTTTTCTTGAGGAAAAAGATAGGCACACAACATTGCAACCACACCATCTGCCAAGCACACCACCAAGTCCATCTGCAACCACACCATCTTCATTTCTCGAGAATGTCTCTGAAGCCCATCATGTAGCCCAGAGGTGTTCATGAGCAATGAAAGTAACAGAGAGCAGATGAAAGAGGTGATTCCATCAGCCAGTAACAGCTTGTATTTTTGCTTTTTAAGAGATGGGAGAGGTGCCAGGAAAGGTATTCAGGGGCTCATTGGTGCCCACAGGCACCACATTACCTACTCCTGCTAGATGTATTTTCCTAGGGACTAATGGTAAAGGAGTGGTATTAACATCATATCTGCCAGTGGCTTCCCAGAAGCCACAATGGAAGGCAGACTGTTGGACTAGCTGGACCTTGGGTCTGTCTAGCTAAACCCATCTTACATAACTGAACATCAAAAACAGCTATTCATACTATTAATATTTATATGAATGTTAACATTGGTAGTTGATTGCTAAAAAAGGAAACATAATTCTGAAATGGAAGATTCTTAAATGAAAGGGGAGTTGTAGGGACAAAATGAGCTAACCATAATGATAACGACAAAAAGCAGAAACAAGCATGTGATCAAGGTATATAGAATGAACAATCCCAAGGTCAACAGAAGAAGGCATCAGCAGCAGAACTGGGGATATCATTTACTGTACTGCAGGAGAGCTATTTCTATACTATGATCAGAACAATACCTTGATTAAAATCAGTCAAGGGTATTGTTGTGTGAGAAGTGATTTCAGAGATGATACAAGGCTACTTTCCCAAGCACTTTTTGGGGGGTGGGGTGGGGGAAGTAAAGGAGTTAGAAATGAGATGCTAGTAAGATAAATGGATGGCAAGGTCAACAGAGTTTTCAAAGGAGTTGTAACTCTGGATATTGTAAATCTTTCACCAGTCTGTCTTGTTTTTCTTTTATTTTTTACTGTCTCTGTGATAATACCACACAGTCCAAAATGGAAAAAAAAATGTCCTACTGGGTGGATTATTGAATATATCTGAGCAAGAAGATAATGGGATAAAAAATCAATGCTGACAATAAGGGCTAGTTTGGGAGAATGGTCAAAATGATGAGAGAAGAGAAGCTGCAATAAAGGTGCAGCCATTTTAAGAAAAGGAAGAGAAAAATGAAGTTGAAGTGTATTGCACGGTATCAGAATTAAAAGCCAAGGATTAGTAAAAGCAAACAAAAACAAACAAGCCACTGTATACATCTTCTTTTCGATGAAGGAGATGCTAGTAGAGCCACTAGAAAATTACTTATAAACACCCCTGGTGAGAGAGGGGGAATCTGGTACCTAGTTTTCACAGAGATGATAGGCCTGATCAAGCTGTGCCACTTCAGGCTGGGGGGCTGGAGGAGTTCAAAGGAAACAGATGACACCCCCTCCCCCAGCTATATCTGTAGAAAGACAGCATGCCAAGAAGACTTTTTTAAAAAATCTGGTTTTCAGTAGCTCCATTCACATAACACATAGGAAGAGGGTGATTCCTCACTTTCCTTTTGTGTTTTTAACCATGCAGAATAACCAAATGAAAATGAGAGTAAATATTGCTCCTTTTCTCTGGAGTCCTTCAAATGAAAAGAACTATGGAAATGTAGGATTAAATCAAAATTAAACATTTAGTCATCACTGTTCCTTTTATATGTTTGGGGATGTCTGTGTATAGATATTTCTCTAAACATAACGCTAAGCACCTGTGTTCTAACTTGAGGGTTATTATAGAAGAAGTGATTAAATGAATGAAATTTGCTGAGCTGTGAGGCAGTTATCTGGGGAAAGAGAGAGATTAGAGAACATTACTGAGGGATTATAAATATCTAATAATTCTAAACTAGTTTGTAATTACAGCTGTGGGAGTTCAAAAACAAAACTACAGAACTGGTTAAGATAAAATAAATGAAAGGCACATCATCATGACATGGATAATCAGCTCACAAAAGAAAATCCAGTGTAAATATTTTTGTCAGTTTTAGCTTTAATAACGTTTTTGTAATGATTTGCCTCCCTTCTGGCTGTTTTGCCAGCTTCTGTTAAAGTTTACATCATTTAGGGAGAAACATATTTGGCTTGCTAATACTGTCTAGCTTGGCTGAGAATCGGGATGAGAAAGCCAGTTTATTTTAACCCCATAACACTGTTCAGCCATAACTCTGTTCTGCCCTTGACCACCATATTTGGCATTAAAAATAAATTAATATTCTGATATAAATGTGCACTGAGCTATGTATTTAAAGCCTGCTTTCAAAATATTTATTTGTATGCTTATGTATTGAAATACACTTCTAAGATATGTTTTCTCTCATAATATCAATTTTAAACATACTTCAGTATGAATGATTTCTGAGCTGAGGATACACTGGAGATTCAAGCAGGCTTAAAGCTGGTGGATAGAATTGTGACCATCTGATCTGGAATCTGGCTCTTTTCTGTTCATTATACTTCCTCTCATGCATGAACCAGGAAGTGAGCCAAGCCAAAAAGAATCCTCCAAACATTTACTGTAGTCTGAGTATTCCACCAGCAACCACCTTTCACAGCGAATGAAATGGAAATAAAGCCTGCAAGTAGGGATGCATGAGGAAAATGTTTGGGGATGGAGATCCATCAGATTCCCTGGGCTCACCTCCCCAGATTCCAACCACCTTGCTGTGGCCCAAAGCCTGAGCTCCAAGCAAGCACACCTAGGGCTGCCTGCCAGGAATGGAATCACACGCAAGTATTAGTGCTACCCCTCTGCTGTGTTAAGTGCAGCTTTTGGATGAACAGCTGCAACGGATGCTGAAGGTTGCTTGTGAGGGGCTCACCAGGATAGGAGCCCCCCATGGCCACTGCCCCTTTGGGGCTGCCAGAGCTGATATACAAGAAGGTTGCTGATTGTGCAATGGGCTGAGCCTTAAGGGACTTCCCACAGGCTTGGCTAGCTTTGGAGGAGGAAGGGCAAGAACAAGAGGAAGCCTGTGATTCTGAGAAGGTTTGTCCCAAGCCTATGTGAGCTATATGTGAGAAAGAAGGATGCTGCTTGCATGGCATTCACATGGGTTTCACTTCCTGGCATTGCTGTGTTGGGAAAGTCAAAATAAATTCTCAAATAAAACACTATGCTTTTGTGTGTCCTTTAATATAAAATCTGGCAGGAGTGCCCATACTCCCCACCCCCATTTGCAGGGTTTTTCTTTTTATTTCCTTTTCCAGGAAAAGGAAAAACAGCCCTAAGCACGCAGACAATCTGCCTGCTGTCAGGCAAGCTCCTAGCTGAAATAGCAATGAAACAATGTTGCAAGCTGATTGGGGCAGCTGCACTTCCTTTGCAATGTAAAAATACCTAGCCAGCTCATGCTTTGTCTTAAAGCAGCTCATGCTTTGTCTTAAGGAATTCTGTATCTCTGCTTGCAAAAACCACATTTTAAACCAGTTAGATTTCTGTAACTCCTGATTGTTTTATTTGTTATTTTTTACTCAAGCCTTCAATGGGTCATTATGTTTTTCCTGATGCCTATAATGATTTCTCAATGTTTCTATATTACTTCCTATTGTCCTCGCCTTTCTACCCATTTAAAATCTCATAAGTGCCTTGAAACTGTGTCTGTGACCCACAACTTATATAAAACTCTGTCCATGTTCTGAAAGGTCATAGCCAGTTCAGTATACACAACAGTGCTGTTGTTTTTTTCCTTGTCAGAGATGGATAACTGGGTGTTCCGCCAATAAATTGCTGCAACTAAGCATAATATCCATTGATGAATTCTAGCTAGCTTCACTGGCTTCCCATTGAAATCTGGGCTCAGTTCAAGGTGCTGGTCATTACCTATAAAGCCGTTAATGGCTTGGGACTTGGATACGTAAAGGTCCCTGGATACTTCCATATTTGCTATCCCGCCCCTTGAGATTGGCAGCAGAGGCCCTCCTCCGGGAATCCTCCGTGAAAGATATTAGGAGACAAAGTACCTGGAGGAGGGCTTTTTCTGCGGTGGTGCCCGGCCTATGGAATGCGCTCCCCAGAGAGGTCCACCTGGCACCATCGTTATATGTTTTTTGGCGCCAGGTTAAGACCTTTTTATTTCAGCAATATTTTAATAAGTTTTAATATCATGACCTAAATGATCATGATTTATTTAGGTCATGCAGCCAGTGTGGGTTGATAATTTTATTTATGTTATATTTTATTGTATTTTATCTATGTGAGCCATCCTGAGGCTTTTGTGATAGGATGACATATAAATACTTTAAATAAATAAATAGGTGAAGAAAATGCATGCAAGAAAAAAGGGAGAGCAGAAACCTCCAAGGGGTAAAGCTACTGCTACACAGCAGTGCAATCTTTAGCACAGTCAAAGGTCACATCAGAACTGTAGGCCAAGAAGGCCTTCTCCACCAAGAAGTGGCCATGGGGGTTCTCTGCCTCTTGCTCCAGTTCTCCTTTAGTCTACCCTCCTGACAACACACCAGAATGTCATATGAGTTTTCTGGGTTCCTGACCATCTTGTATCATCTCAAATGTTACTAAAGGAACTTGCCATTTTCACTTTCTCTCATGTCTTCATTTCCAAACAACAAAGCTTCTTTTTAAATTCATGTGAAATTTTATATACATTTTTATGTTCATTTCTTCCAAAACATGCAGTTTTGTATGCACTTTTAGCCAGCATACACATTTTCCAAGCAATTTCCCTAATATAATGCATGTTGAATGTTATTTTCACTAATATACATATTTTGTTGGTAGTTCCCTGATACCTGTGGGTTATTGGAGAACTCCATTGTAGAATTCAGTGAAGTGTAAATTTTGAAGCATAGCTGTGTTTCAATTTAGCTGTTGCAGTGGTGGGAAACCACTTCCACCTTTAGAGCCAAATTAAATTTTGGAGCTCTTAGGAGCCAGTTTCCAGTATCCAGTTAATTTAACGGAAGGGAATATGGTAGAAGGCAAAGGCTCAAGACCAAAATACAAGCATATTTTAGCTTAAAGCTCTTACTGCCAGCAGAATTTAGGACAGGAGTTTCAACCTTTTAGAAAGGGAAGAGAAGGTGAACAAAAGTCAGAAAACACCACACCATTGGTGGCTGGGAAAAAGAGTGGGAGCAGTAGGAAAGGGTTGGAAGAGTTCAGGGCTATGTTACGATCCTAAGAGGGCTGCATTTGGTATGCCCCACGCTCGCCCAATGGTTCAAAACTATGAAACAAGCTTTGTTTGCAAATCAAATGAATTTCTACCCCATCCCTGACCTTGAATAATAAAATGAATGCACTGGACTGCTTGAGTATGTGTTTGACTATGTGAATCCATTCTGGAAATAATCTTTTAAATGTACCAATTTTTCTACCATCCATAGGAAAAAATGATGTTGGATTACAACTCCCAGCATTACTGACCATTGGACATATGTCACATTTCATAAATATGTTTCATATCTATGTGAAAATCTATCTGTAGCTAAAGTTACAGAGAAGTTGGACTTCTTTCTGCTTTCTCAGAAGTTTGTTGCTGTTGAAAGTGGGTTGGGGCTATTACTAATCCCGTGTTACAAGCTTAGTCTTTGATCACTTCTGCAAGACAACCCTTGTCCATGGATCTCCTATTTTGGCAGCAGTGGCACCAATGCATCACACCACTGGCAGAAACAATTATTAGGGTATGATATGGCAGGACCATATTTCCACACTTCTGACATTTCCCACACAAAGAAATCAAATTGATTTGCACTTAATTCCATCTGTCATTCTCCTTCATTCTGCCAAATTTATCAATGTCTGCTATTTATCTCTTTTGTAGGAAAAACAGTTTGAGGGGAAATGTGAAAAACTTTGGGGAAGTTTAATTAAGTTTAGGCTTTCTGTTGGTTGTGATGAATTTGTAATTTTGTTTCGGGAGCACTGTTCTGGGAACCACAACAGATCTGTGGGTTAGGACATTTTTGCAGTTAGGAACACCTATTCCATATGATTAATTATTTTTCACCCGTATCAGGCATCCTTAGAAAATCCAGCATCCCCCAAGATATCTGAGATCATGAAGGATTAATAAATCTCCCAGTTAGGGATGTGCAAATCGACAAACCCCAAGCCCATTCTCCAGTCTGTCTCTAAAAGCTCATTCCATTTCATATCCATATCAGATTATTTATTTATTTTATTAAAACATTTCTATGCCGCCCCATCGTAATAAAGCCTCGGGGCGGCTTACAACAGTAAATTAAAAAACATACACTTCATTTAAAAACCCAACCCACCCCTCCTGGTGCATCTCGGCAAAAACCCCTTAGAAAACAATCTAAATTAACAATATAACAACAAAAAATAAATTAACAGTTAAAATATGATTTAAATAAAAAGGTCTTTGCTTGGTGCCGGAAAACAAATAACGACGGCGCCAGGCGGACCTCTCTGGGGAGCGCATTCCATAGACAGGATGCCACCGCAGAGAAAGCCCTTCTCCAAGTACTCACCCTCTTAATCTCATTCACTGAGGGTTCCCGGAGGAGGGCCTCTGTTGCTGATCTCAGGGGGTGGGAGGGCATATATGGGCGTCGGTGCTCCATTAGGTATCCAGATCCCAAGCCGTTTAGGGCTTTATAGGTCAAAACCAACACCTTGAATTGGGCCCGGACTTCAATCGGGAGCCAGTGGAGCTTACAGAGAACTGGGGTTATATGAGAATAACGCTCAGTCCCCGTCAGCAACCTGGCAGCTCTATTCTGCACCAATTGAAGTATCCAGATCGTCTTCAAGGGCAACCCCACGTAGAGCGCATTACAGAAATTAATCAGGAAGTCACCAACATGTGTGTTCACTGTCGCCAGGCAGTCATAGTCTAGAAAGGGACTCAGCTGATGTATCAGCCGTAGCTGTAGGAAGGCACTCCTCGCTGCCACTGCCACCTGGGCATGTAATGACAGCTCCAGGTCGAGGAGCACTCCCAAGCTGCGAATCTTGTCCTTTAGAGGGAGTGCAACCCCATCCAGGACAAGGCCCAAGTCCCCCATTCCAAGGCCCGAATCGCCCACCAACAGGAACTCTGTCTTGTCTGGATTGAGCTTCAGTTTATTGGCCCTCATACAGCCCATTACCTTGGCCAGGCACCAGTTCAGCACAGCCACCGCCTCACCTGGATCAGTAGAGAACGAGAGGTAGAGCTGGGTATCATCAGCGTACTGATGATTCCGCAGCCCACACCTCCTGATGACCTCTCCCAGCGGTTTCATGTAGATGTTAAACAGCAAAGGGGACAAAATGGAACCCTGCGGTACTCCATGGCATAGCTGCCATGGCGCAGAGCCATAGTCCCCCAGCATCACCTTCTGAAATCGGCCATTGAGATAGGAGTTTTGACTTTGTCTTTTTGCATTACATTTGAGCTTTTGTTTTTCAAATGTGGGTATCAATCATGCACATAATTTTCTCCCATTGAATAAAGTGTGTGCATGCACATTTTTCAAAGTATTCATTTTAACACATGGTTTTGGTTCCATGCATCACATCATAAGCTTGGAAATGTATGCAACTTGACTACAAATTGCTTATGCCCATGTTCTGTACCAAAAACTGTGAACTAGGTAAATTCTGGTTAAAAATGTATTAAACTATTTTTTACATAAGCCTGTTTTGTAGTACTTTTAGGTTTCTATCTATTTTCACATATGGCTTTCACAAGTCGCTTTTTTGCAATAGAGAGATAGATCAAACTTTGCCTAAACTATTGAGGCTTCTCTACATGAGGCATTTATTGTGTTCTTGTGATCCTTTGCTCCCTACTTTGGGGATTGGCAGGTAAGCTGAAAGGGAAGAAGGCAGCTGAGGGATGTGTTACTGTTTATAGGACTTTAGTGGAATGCCGTCAACCTCTCCTGCCTTTTTAGTGGTGATTTGTTTTTCTTTGCTTTGTTATGGAATGAGGAAAGTCTGGTATTAAATTTTAAACTGCAATGTTCCTGTATGAAATCCTTGTTATGGAAGTTGCAAATCTACTGTAGGGCAGCTATACCAACCATCTAGTGGTATGTTAAGAGAATCTATAGAAAGATAGAAGAAATACAAACCCTTGGTGGTGAAACCCACACCCTTTTCCTCCCAGATTGAAAATGATTAGTCTTCTCAGCCAAATCAGCCATACATTATAGTTAACTATGTGTAATGATTGACAGATGGGATTAATAAAAAAAAAAAAAAAAAGGGATGGGGCAGAATAAGAAGTGATTTGTAAGCTGGCTTGGAAGAAGGAAGAACTGGATCCTGCCCCTCCCTCCCTCCCTCCCTCCCTCCCTCCCTCCCTCCTGAAGAAGTTTTTCTTTAAAATGGACCATGAAATTGGTATTTTATACCTTTCCCTTTATTCTGCAGTTTGGAGATTTGACTAGTCCTGGCTTTGCAATTGAATATTCAGGGCCAAAAGCTGGAACTGCAAAAATTAATGTGGCAGTTTCTTTTGAGGCAAAATATTCATTCATTTATGCTGCTTCTGTACCACTTGTTGTCCTCACATCTCCAAGCAATGTACATTAAAAAATAAAAACATATAATGCAGTACCCAAACAGTATAAAACAAGGAATACTGTAAAATATCACAATAGAGCAGTAAAACATAGCAGGGTTATGATGGATTACAAGTCAGGGAAAATATGACTGAACAAATGCATTTTTAAGGAGTATTTGAAGTTTGCTACTGTTTCTACTTCTTGAATCACATGTGGAAAAGTATCCCAGAGGATAGGATCACTAGCAAAATCCCTGCTTGTCTCCTGAAATGCTGTTGGTTGTAGAACTAATAAGGCCTCCTTGGAAGATTTCAGTTTGGTGCATATAGGGAAGGTAAGTAGCTTGGACTATGGGACTGAGTTGCTCATGGCATTGAATGTTGGTAACAAAACCTTGAACTTGACTCAGTAGCTAATAGGCATACAGTTCATGCAACACAGGAGTAACATGTTTGTATCTAAGTTCTCCACAGATAATTCTAGGTCTGGGAAGTCACACATAGATGAGCAGAAAGGCTAGCCTACTGGATATAATCAAGGGATACATAAATGAAGCAATTTACAGGGGTCCCAATCAGAGGTGGGTAGTTTTTAATAAGAATAATTAAGAAGGCTTTATATTTCCCTATTTCAGATGCTCATTGTGGCCATTGCTTATAGAAAATGTAAGTTGTGGTTACGTTATCTCAAGTGTTAACAGTCAGAATGAGGGCCTGCACAATTTCCACTAGTGATATGTATGAGACCACAGTTTGGGTGAGAATTATTTGTGAATTTGAAAGATGTGATCCATACATGATTCCTTCATTTGCACATTTCATTCACACCTGAAGATATTCTTGGTTTGACCTGAAAGTAATTAAGTATAATTATTACTTAATAAAGTTCATCCTATGCAAGTAGTAGGCTTCAATGCAGGAATGATGTGGAAGTGTCCCCCTGCAAGTAAAGAGATGTGATGGCGAAGGAGGCCAGTCTCTTCCTATATATACCTGGTGTCTGTTATCGAATTGTTCAGTGGAGAATGAGCTATGGGGCATGTTTCATGCTTTGTGATGTACTTGAGGTTGTTGAGGTGCCTTGATATTTACTCAAATGAGCTTATTTATATCCCAGATATTTAAGCATACACTTCTGTGCTTTCTAGTAATATTTTCACTCTTACCAATACTGCCTTGGAAATGTTTGCTTGTGTTTACATAGACACTGTAAACATCTCAAGCATAAAATAAAGAAGAAAAGTCTGAACCTCTTTTCTCCAGAGATTTTGTGCTCTCCTTTTTCTAAGAACAACCCAAAAAACCCTTTCACGTGTACAGAATCCTTCATGACATAAATCTCAAGACACCTTGCAGATCAAGCTTTGTTTTGGAGATTATGAAAATTGCTTACTAAAGACTAAACACATTCAAAGGAGAGCAAGAGAGAGAGTGGACGAAGAGAGGGAGGAGAGAATCTGTTCTAAATGTTTTCCTTATAGCAGGAAATTAATACCAAACACAGTGCTGATTGGCAGTATTCATAAATGTATACATCTGTATTTGTATAAAGGTCTACAAGAGCTGAGCAAGGGAGGGACATTTTGAGGGCATTCATTTCTACAGTTACCATAAGTTGAAGATGACTCGATCGTCTATAACAGTAAGTTTATGGAGAGTGACAGAGACATAGGAAAAGGGGACAGCTGTTCTATTCAGATCAAAATCCCTATGGAGGGGTCAAGATAATTTAGGGAGGGGACATGGTAGGAACACCTAACCCGATCCCCACCCAGATAATGTCCCTGATGACAGGAACTGTGATGCAGCATCATATTCTCTACAAACAGGTCCAAAACACTGCCAGAAAAAAATTACATTTGAAGAGAGAAGGGCCTTACAGAGTGGATGAGTAGCTCAACTACGTGTTGCAGGAGTTCACAACCTGGAGGTTCAGGGCCATGTGTGTTCTTTGTAGTCCCCATGATCCCTGTGCTGCCAGGTCTCCTGCTGGTGATCTCCTGGGAATGTAGAGAGCAATGCTCATCAAGTGGCTCATTTATTTTTACTTTTACGGAGGCATAGAATGTAAACCCCACACTCACACAGATGGATGTGAGTGTGAATATGCAGGTCTGTGTGCTTGTGCATCCCTGATTTATAGCACCTCAGTACACAAAACAGTCATGATTGGACTCTTTAAATGATCTGGGTTCCAATAAGAAAAATCTTATAGTTTTCAAAAACAAGTAGATATCTGCACCATATCTGTTTTAGCTGATGAATAGGGTCACTCACTTCACTTATTTGAATTAACACATCTTGGTTTTGCCTTCACACTCAAAGTTGGTGGGGGGTTGAGTCCAAAGCACATAAATATAATGTATGAATACATTTGCATAGCATTTCCAAGTATTCAAGACCCCTCAGACTAATTCTGTAGAAACAATTCTTAAAACTGCCCTGAAATTTAAGTGCCCATCAGCAGAGACTGAGGTAGAGAATGTATGGGATACCTAAGGTCACCTAGTGAGTGCAAGGCAGGAGGGGAGTCAAACTGAGACTTTCTGAGTTGCTGCTATGTTCCTCAGTAGTCTACACACCACATGACTTTTTAAAAAAGTATTATCCTTAAAATTCACCTCCTGCTTTATCTTGTGAAATAATCTTAAATGGAAGAACTCAAAAAACATAAAGTAATCATCTCTGGCTTTATTGAGCAAAGCATCCATGCAGTGGTTCAATGATACTTAGTAATCACTGCCTACAGCTTAAAGATGCAATGCAAAGAACCTGTCAACACAATCAGCCCCTCATCCAGTAAACCTTGGAGGTCATTCAAGCTTTCAAATGTGTTGAACACTAATGTATAAATATTTTATGTTACTAATGACATAATACATTCAGAGTCCAATGGTGGTTCCCTAACCAAGATTCTCTCAGCTGGTAAGCTGTGGAAGTCTAGTTTGGGTCATGTCAGCATCACTTTCTTATTACTATCATTGTCTCCCTTGTGTGTGAGTGTATCTCCCATATATATGGCTCCTCCAAACATCAGGGAAGCCACTCTCTGTGATGTGACTATTTGTGGCAGAAGACCTAAGGCCTAACGTAGCCAGTTATTGGCCCCTTGCAACATGGCCACACAGAGTAGGTTAATAATATTTCTCTTCCTCTAGACATCCTATAAAATGGTTCTCACAGAGTCCTTAACTATGAGGAATTGGGTGGGTTGATGGGTTGCAGGCCTCAAGGATTGCAACTTTCTAAGGGCATGGAAAACTGGTCCCATTATACCTAACATATTTGCCTTGGGTTGCACAGGGACCTGTAGGGTGACAACTTGTGATCCTATAACTTGCACCTTGCCATAAAAGAGGAGAAAAGGAGATATAATTTTGCATAATATTTTCATAAATTATGACATGCAGACATTATGCATTATACTGGAGTAGCCTGGTGTGCCTGCTCAGTTGGTTGACCAGGCATTAACTGCTACTGAGATACTTCAAGGCCTCCATTTTCCCTTCTTATGGTTCTTGCACATGGCATTCCTTCAAAGATGAGATAACCTTTCAAATAGAGGACAGTCTCATGTAAAAATGTATTCATCTGATATTAGTCCTACTTAGAGTAGACCAATTGAAATGAATGGGCTTGAGTCAGACTAATATTAAATGTACCACCAATTGGATACAAACCATGGTCAACCTAAGGTCAAGTGCAGGCTTGGCCTCTTTGCAGTTCTCCCTCAAGGCTGGTGGCAACGTGGTTTCTACAGACACCTGCACATGCAGGAGACAGGTGGGGGATGCAATTCTTTGTCTCTACACTTGTTAGCATCAGCTGTATTTCGCAGAATGCACATTTAATTGATGGTATTTTCTGCTATGCTGGGTGGAAAAAGCTGAGCTTAGATATTTTGCAAGGTGATTAGACACATTTAGGAGAAGACTGCTGCAAAAAAGTGGAGAGCAGTAGGTTTCCTGGAAGCAGGATAGGGGAATAGAAAGATGCTTGATGTGATTTGATGAAATGGCATTCTTCTGTACTGCCGTTCATGTTTTGCCTTAGAGCATAATCAGCGTGAAGTTGTTCCAATTTTTCAATACTGTTAAGAAGGTAGCAAATTGACATTGCCTTTGTTATGCCATTTAGAATTGCTGCCTCAAGGATCAATTTCTCTTGGAATGAATCTGTATGACTGGAATGATATGGGGCAAAGGGGGCTTGTTCATATGTACAAACTGGCTTATGGGGTCCAATTATTAGATTATAAACCCTCTGGGCAGAAAACTTAAAACTGGTTCCTGGACCTCATGTATTCTGATATAAAACAAAGTTATCTGGAATCAGCAGTAGTAATACTAATATTATTATCATTCTGAATCTACTCACTTGACTGGATAACTCTGTAACTATACATAAACGTATTCCTGTTGTGCTACTAAGCAACTTCCAATGGCTTTGAAAAGTCTCTTCTGAAAAAGTGTTGCTTTTTTATTGAAATAAGTATGCGGGCATTTATAGACCTTAGAGTGTAATTATATGCTGTTATAATGTTTGATATATGAGCAGTGAAAGCTGTTTTGAAAATATTCGATTTAGCTTCTTTCTCTCTCCCCCTCTCTCCAAAGAACACCTATTTTTATATTTTAAAAGAAGTATATTAAATCTCATTGCAAACAGTATAGATTTTACTCTTCTAGTGGGCTGTAACATACTTTAGAAAGTGGTGGTGAAGTAGAAAAGATTGCTAGGCTTTAATAATACTTGATTCCAAGAAAAGCTTTATTACTTTATGGCTTAATCTACAGCCCAATGAAGTCAACAGGACAAAATGAGTTTGGCAGAGCTGTACAGACAGAGACCCATAAGACTGAGTTCCATTAGAAAATCTTTGATATGTATCTACTCCATAGAATAGTAATATATAAAAAGATAAAGGTAAAGGTTTCCCCTTGACATTACGTCCAGTCATGCCTGACTCTAGGGGGCAGTGCTCATCTCCGTTTCCTAGCCGAGGGAGCCAGCGTTTTTGTCCGCAGACAGTCTCCGTGGTCATGTGGCCAGCATGACTAAACACCAAAGTGCACAGAACGCTGTTACCTGCCCTCTGAAGTGGTACCTTTTTATCTACTTGCATTTGCAAGCTTTCGAACTGCAAGGTTGGCAGGAGCTGGGACGGTGCACGGGAGCTCACCCCGTGTGCAGATTCGAACCGGCGACCTTTCGATCAACCAGCACAGCAGCACAGCGGTTTAAACCACTGCGCCACCTGCAGTCCCTAGTAATATATATATTCGACAAAAATTCATTGTATTGAAGACCTCTGATAATCTTTCATTATGAGAATTGTGTGTATTCTGAAGGCACTGCTGTGAAAAGCAGAAACAGGAGTTTTTCTAATTATTTTTATTGTGAGTTTCAAAAATGAAAAAAAGCATCACATTTTTCTAACATGAAATCTGAGTGGCTCTATTACAGTGAATGTATGTACATTATGTCCAGCTATACATTTTATGTATAGCAAAATTTATTACTATTATTGGGGATAATTTCCTACAAACTTCAGTTAAGGTACTCTAGATATCTATGTATTAATCTATTAATAAATTATGCCTAAAAACCACCCATTCAAAAATTGAAAGTTTCAAGTCCTCAACCCATTGTGTTTTTGAGGATGGCTGTATGTATTTCCTATGGCCAATATTAGTCTTTTAACTGGCAAATGGTTGTAGAGAAAGTTAAGTACTTAGGTACATGATGTTCATAAATATCAAAGACCCTTCCATCACAAAATATATCTATAGGATTACTTCTTCCCCCAAAGAAGTAACCATTAGGCATTTCCAAAACACATGAGTAAGAGGTGTTAACAATATTACATATCCAACATCATGATGATTTAGATAAACCCTTTTTTCAAAGAGCCTTTTCCATTCAATATTCTTCAAACAGCAGTTTTTGCAAAATTAAAAATAAGTTCCATTATCCCTTCCAAGATCAATGCCAACAAAATAATCCATTGATTAGACAAGTAGGATACTCCAATTCATTGTTCCATTTTTGCTTAAGATGCTGTGTATCATATTTATTAAATGGTAATAGATATTTCTAAACATGGATTGTGGGTTGGCACAGCTATTTAGTCTCATTCAATACTTCAAATAGAAAAGAAGGTTCTGCAAATGTAAAAAGCAGTAGGGCCAAATCTAGATGCCAACAGATATCTTATTTGCCCCTGTTACCATTCAGCTATAGCTGGAAAATCTTTTTTACCTCACAAAGCAGAGAGTGGTAGAAAGTTATCACTGGGACCTACAAGCTAGTCTAAAAAAATCATCTAAGTGCATCAAATGTTTTCTTGCCAATATTTAAATCGGAGTTTTCCTGAGTTTTGCATGTGAAAATTAATCAAACTGTGATTGATATGAAACTGTGTGCTACACCTTTCTTGCTGTCCCTGTGGCATACATCTTTTCTTATCTGTTTGAGGAGAGGATCCAAGCATGAAGATTCCAAAGCTGAGTGAGAGGCAGGGGAGGGGGACCTAATATAAGTGGAAAAGAACAAACTTTAGTACAGTGGTACCTTGGCTCACAAACTTAATCCGTTCCAGGACTCTGGTCATGACCCAAATTGGTTGTGAGTCAAGTCAAATTTCCCCACAAGTTCCAATGTAAATAAGGTTAATCTGTTCTGTAACTATTTTGTTTAATCATAAAAATATGAAGCAAAGTGACAAAGAACAATCAAGATTGTGGTCATCTCCCTCCCCACCACACACACACCCTGAGCATGAGCACGGCCATCTTCCTACCCCCCCAGCACAACCGCGATTGCGCATGTCATCCCTGCACGAGCATGACTGCGATCACAGCCATAGATGGGCGATTGAGGGAGTGTTTGGGGCAGGGGGAGACAGGCATGATCTCAATCATCACCTGATGCAAAGTTTGCAACCTGAGGCAATTTTTTTCAGAAATATCTGTCCACAACCCAATTTGGCTGTGAACTGAGGTGTGTGTGAGCTGAGGTAACACTGTACAAGGAAAGGGTTAAACCTGCAGTATTCAAACTGTGTTCTCTGGAGCTCGAGGGTTCCATGAGAATCAACCAGGGGCTGATTGACTCTTATGATTACAGTGAAATTGTAAGATCTTCATTCCTTTGTTTTGTTTAAAGGCAAGAAGTCTGTGACAAGGTAAGGTCTTCATTAATTTTAATTCAGAGGCTTTACACACATACCTTAATCTGTTTTAAAGCCAGTGTGGTTTCATTCAAGTGGATTCGGATTGCAAGAATAATGATCACACAGGCTTAATACAGGAATAACATGAATCAGTAACACCAAATTTTTATTATCTTTGTAGCAAAAAACAGGCACATCCAACTCAATATGAAAAGATAAAGTTTATTTTAATCTTTGTTAGTGCTGTTATGCCAAAATTTAGCATTTAGTGAATTTGGTAAGTAATAAATGGGTTCATTAATGCATGTATTAATATCTTCTGGTTACACTGCATGAAATGCATTGTTGCAACATTAACGGTAACATTTGCTCAAATAAAATGTATTACATCAAACGTATTTACGCGTATTAATGGTTTCACACTGATTTTCCACACCAACAAGGTGTGGAACTAACAGACACAATAATAGAAAGTGAGATCAGGGAAACTAAATTTTCCCTCTTTAATTGAACGTTCCATTTAAAAGATCTCTGCAGCAGAATGGAATCCTACAAACACTTACAAAACATTAGTTTTTAGAAACATCTGTCAGGTATAAACAGAAGAATATTACACAAAAACAAACAATTTGAGGTATTACTTTCATCTTATGTGTATTTACTCTACCTCATAAACTTAATTTTAAAGATGTCTATACATCAGTGTCCTTACTCAAATACAGCATAAGCATTTGACATATACCTAAGGATAAGTGTAGTGGATAGTCATTCAGGATTCTCCACTCCTGTGACCAAATGGACTAAAAACTCCTGCTCAGTAACTTCCTGGTCCCAGTATCCTGGACCAGACAGTAGATTCAGCACACAACAACTCAAGCACTGGGGGGAAATATGGCTTTATTAAAAGCATAAAATATAGGGCTGGGGCGATTAAATGGCTAAAATAGAGGCACAAGGAGTAGAAGAGGAGGGAAAGGAAGAGGAAATGGGAGTTGGAGAGCAGCAACAATATAAATTACAGCCAACTGAAGATCGCCCTAACTGCCAGGTCTTGTTGGCTCCCTCAGAAACAAAATAACAAAACCCAGACTATCCTTGGCTATATACACAAATACTTTACCAGTCATGGACACAGGTACAGCTGAGTAGCACCGCACTCTTTGGCACAGAGTATGCCAAGAAAAGTAGAACCTCTCTTTGAAGAACAACCCCAAACCTCTTCAAGCCCTAAACTTTATTCCTACCTCAGCCCAGGTCAGGTGACTTATGAAGTGATGCGCCATGATTGATCCCAGGTGTAGACCATTTGCCTTTATTGCTGCAATCTCATGTCCTTGGGTGTGAATTCTCCTGTCCTTGGGAATAATTAAAGTATCTTTCCCTCTTACATATCAAGAGCCTAGCTAATCCTCCAATGACTTTGGACAGCAGCATCCCACTGAGCATGTACCTGGCAAATTTAATATTTTAACCGTCTTGTCAGTTAAACCTTCCTTGCCTCAAAAAATGCGGACCAGTTTATGTTACAATAAGAAGCTATGTACTGAAATCTCAAAGTATGTCCAGCTATATACTGAAATCTGGAAATACAATATATATTTCCAGCTATATACTGAAAATGCCTAAACTGCAAGTTGGCTAGTACACTATGGGGTATATTATACCCAATAAACATCAGTTCAGACTTTGTCCGATTAATGGAATAGACAAATTACTGTCTGTATCAGAGCTTGATGACTTGGAGGTTTTAGCTACAAAATTAAGACAAAATGCAAAAATAAAAGGCCCTGAGGTTAGATGAAAAGGAATAGAAAATGAAAACTTATGCTGAGGATGTACATAGTGTTGACAATCATAAATCCACCCTTGTCCATACAGTATGTAATAGATCAAATTAAAAATGGGCCCTTTTCTGGCTACAAATTTAATAAGAACATGGATTTATATTAAAATTTACAGCAAAACAAGAAGAGGTAAATATTTTTAAAAATTCAGGATGTGAAATAACTTCCAACTTAGTTAAGTACTTGTAAATAAATGTAAGCGGACATAATAATTCATTATTTCAAAACAGTTGCAAAACAATGTGGACTAAGATTCAAAAAGATCTACACAGATTATCTAAATTAAAAGTATCATGTTGGGAAGAACTTCCATTATAAAAATGAACATTTTACCCAAATTTTTATTTCAAATGATACCAATTTTCATACAGGGAAAAACCCTTCCAGAATGGCAGAAGCATTTGAATACTTTTATTTGGAAGGGGGGCATGTGTTCGATTTGTTTTTGTTTTAATGATTATGTTTTTAAGTAATAAAAAACAGAAGAAAAATATAGAATATAAAAAAGAAAATGTTACAAAGGAACATTGTAGAAAAAATGCTTATAAAACTAGATGTAGGAAGTTTCACAAAGAATCAACAATAATGATTATTTCATCTTAAGTTATAGCTACAATTTTACATGATAATACAGATGTATAAGTAATGCTAGTTAAATTTATAAGTAGCCAAATAAAACTAATAAATTCACATGAGAATTTGCTTTAATGTAGACAACAGGTAAGCTATAATTCATCCCAGAGCATATCCAGAAGCCAAATAAGAATTAAAAATATTTTACCCCCTCTTTTCTCAAGGATTAAATTTAAAGCCCTATAAGATGGAGAAGAAAGAGGAGGCCTTGAAGTACCTACTATCAAGTTACATTATTATGCAACTGGCTTGGTATGGATTACAGATTGGATTATAAATCCTAATGAAAGATTAGTGAAATTGGAAACAGCAGATTTGGAAGAAGGAATACATAAATATTTGTGGCTAAGGAATCAATCAAAAAAGTTTTAACACAAGACAATAACCATGTATTTAGAGATAGTTTAATGAGATCTTGGTATTCTACAAGAAGAATTAGCTCACCAATTTCTTCTCTGATCTCTGTAATAGAAACATATTAGGATAAGCATTTAAGAAAAAGTAATGATTTTATAATACAGCAGTCCCCTTGAAATTTGCCGGGGTGTGTTCCTTGAGTACCCGTGAATTGTAAATGCACTGGGTGCCAAGGTGGTGCAGGTGGGGGGCCCGGGCCGGGCTGTGGGGATGGGCATGCACATGTGGTGAGGCAGGGGTCAGGGCATGTGTGCACAGAGATAGTTTTCTCTGAGTGAGTCCAAACCGATCTCCTTGAGAGCAAGCTGCCACACAGAAAATTCTGCAAAAGACTGAGGCTGTGAATGCAGAACTGTGACTTCATGGGGGTATACTGTATATGGAGATATGTTAACAGGAGGCAAAAACAAAAAGATGAAGGGAAAAAGTTAGAATGGCTTCTCTGCCATTAATTGGTTTCAAGACTGAAAAGGGACATTCAAATAGGAAAAGGCACTATAAGAGACCTGGCAGAATTTTAAAAGTTGATTACACAGCAAAAAGACCAGCTATTAGGATGAATTCATAAGCACTTACTCTGATGTGATACTGAAACTGAACAAGTTAAAATATATATGAGAAGTTGGATGAAGAATTTTGAGGAAGAAATATATTTCCATCAATGGAAAACTTTGCGGACAAAGGATATAAAATTCACAGATATTCAAACACTAAGAGAAAATCGGTATTTTTTGTTGGTATATTGCACTAGTAAAAAAGTTTCTCCATGACATTAACGTCCAGTCATGTCTGACTCTAGGGGGTGGTGCTCATCTCCGTTTCCTAGCCGAGGGAGACAGCGTTTGTCCGCAGACAGTCTCCGTGGTCATGCGGCCGGCATGACTAAACACCGAATTGCACGGAACGCTGTTACCATCCCACTGGAGTGGTACCTTTTTATCTACTTGCTTTTGCATGCTTTCAAACTGCAAGGTTGGCAGGAGCTGGGATGAAGCACGGGAGCTCACCCTGAACTGTTGACCTTTCGATCAACCAGCCCAGCAGTTCAGCAGTTTTACCCACGATTGCACCAAGAGATATTGCAGAAAGGAATAAGAATTATAATGGAAAGTGTTAGAAATGTAAAGAAGTGGATGAGACTTTTTACCATATGTAGGGAACGTGTAGCAAAATTACAATTTTTGGAAAGAAATAGAAGCAGAAATACAGAAAATTTTGAAAATTAACTTTCCTATGAACACTATGGATATGCTACTAAGTATTGCACCAGAAACTATGCAAAGGAATAGGGTAGAGTTATTTAAATATATGATAGTAGCTAGAGTTATAATTGTATCAAAATGGAAAGCAGAAGACTACCCAACTAGACAAGATTGGAAAAATAAGCTGGCTGAATATGCAGTAATGGCAAAACTAAATAGTTGTATAGATAAAAGCCTGGGTAAAGAATTTAATGGTAAAAGGGAAACTTATTATGTACAATTTACTTAATAAGGAAAATAGAGCTTGTGAAAATATCATTAGTGAATTATAATTTTAATACAAATGCTTTGTTGTTGTTTAGAATAAATTTTAAAGGAATGGAAAATAAGATAGTACAGTATTAAGGTTTATAAATTAGAACAATTGCTCTATGAGTTTCAATTAAATACTAATTAATTTAACTGAGTGTAGAAGGGATAACAATTACTGACTTTTCATGAAATTTTTTGAACTTGATATTATATGTAATATTTGTGCAAGGTTCCTTGGTATTCTTTCTCCCCGCCCCCACCAGCCCATATTCTACTTTTTAATGAAAACGATAATAATAAAAAGTTACTGTAATCTATCATGCAAAAAATACAATTAATATTGTAATGTCAACATTAATTAATGAAATTAATTGGTAGTTAGCACATTAAGTGTGATTTCTGTCAGCTTTATGAATCATGTTAAGTTATGCATTGTTAAGTGTGTTTGAAAGCGAACCTGATTCAGCAATAAGGTTATGTAGAAGATTGAGATTAGAAACTAAACAGCTGGAAAATGTTCTATACTGTTCAATTGGAAATCAATTCCAGCAAAATTATTTCCCAATTTTCATATTATTTCTCACTTTCATAATTTTCTCAATACTCAATGGTGCCAAAAGAAACTCCCTTTGCAAAATAGTCAAATGGGGAAGATTGGCTTGAGAAAAGCAAGCTTTCCTAATCCGTTCTAATATGGCACAGCCTCTAGGAGATAGTTCTGAACAGAATTGTAAAAACTGAGAGTTTATGTCTTCAGAATGAGTTTGTGAAACTTTTAATGTTTCAGTCTTATGGTTTCTCTTGATGTGGTATGTGAATAGCTAAAAGTAGTGAAAAAACAGTTATGATGGGCCAAAGAAGCAGTCTTACAGGCTTGAAGTATAAGTCCCACCAATGAATGCCTCTTAGGATATATTCCTATCCAGGAGGGGATCTAAGTTCTCATTAAAGTCCTGCCCACCCACAATCAAACAATCCTATGCAATAGCAATCAGTTTGCTGGAAGATTCATAAAATATAGATGGAGAAACATTGTTGCATCCATACACATTAATCGAAGCAATTATTTTCTCATTGTATTTTTACCTATAATGATATAATCAAAGATAATGTGATCAAAAACCAATAATCAGAATCAATAATGGTCCATCTATAACAAAATCTAAAGTTGATCTAAAACAAAAGTCATTTGTAGATTAAAATCACTGCCCTTTAAACCTCAGGTTACCTAGGGCTCCCCCATAAGAATATAAGAATGTAAGAAAACCCATGCTGGGTCAGACCAAAGGCCTATCTAGTCCAGCACCCCATACCCACATTGGCAAAGTAGCTGGCTACAGTATCACTCAAGCAAGATGGGTGAAAGACCTCCACCCACCAAACCCATCCGCAACTGGTGCAAGCAGGCATGCCACCTCTGGTGAGGAGGTAGCACGTAATCAGAGAAACTAGTAGCCACTGATAGCTGCCTCCTCCACCATGAATCTGTCCAATCCCTTTTTGAAGCCATCCAAATTGGTGTCCATCACCATTTCCTGTGCCATTGAATTCCATAGTTTAACTTTACATTGTATGAAGAAATACTTCCTTTCATCTATCCTAAACCTCCCAATTAGCTTCATGAGATGACCGTGTGTTTGAATGTTACGGAAGAGGGAGAAAAATCTTTCTCTCTCCCCTTTCTCCATGCCCTGCAGGAGTCCACTGGTGACATCTCTCCATTGGAAGAGATTGTCATTTCTTCCTACCCTCTGTTTGAAGGACTTTGTCAAAAGCCCTTTAAAAGCTCAAGTAAACAATTTCTACTGAATCACCCCATCTACATGCTTATTGACACTCCCAAATAATTCCAACAGATTAGTGAAACAGGACTTTCACTTGCCAAAGCCATATTGATTCTTTTTCAACAGGGCTACCTTTCCTCACTTATGGTATGCACATCATCTGTGCCATTTATTATAGTGCTTTTGAGTAAACTCCAAGCATTCAGAAGTGACTTAGACTTGACTCCCTCTTCAGCTTCTTCCTTACAAGTTCCCTCATTTTTGACAAGTTTCCTGTTTGAGGTCAAATGCAACTGTGTTTAACTGCTTTAGCAGTCTTCCACCTAACTCTATATTATTTTTGATACTGACCTGGTCAATGTTTCCCATTGGCTCAACAACATTTACATCCTGTACTATGCCCTGGGCAACCCCACCTAGGACTACATCTAGCACTGTCTCCTCTTTAGTAGGTTCTGTGACACCCTCTGGTAGGTTCTAGGCACAGTAATTTAAGATGTGGAGAAATTTAATCCCTCTGTCAGAACTGGAAGATGTGTTTTTTCCAGTCAGTGTGTGGGTAGTTATAGCCACATATTAAGTGTCATAGTTGGAAGTCTCATTTCATTCCCCATATCCAGATTATCCAGTCTCTTGTCAGCTGGTATGTATTGGTTCTCATTAGATGGATTTCTTGTAGAAAAGTCATATCAAGTTCATATCCCTTTAGTTACAAAAGCACTTTCTTCTGCTTATTTGGTTTTCACAGTCTCTTGACCTTCCATGAAGTTAGTTTAAACACAAGATAATATTAAATATATCATCTGCCCATATACACATACAATTTTTTCTCTTTCTACAAAGGATACCTATTGCTGAGTATAAATCATGGATGCAATACATTTCAAACCATCTCCTGTTTGTCGAAATGCCTTCCAACTTTATTGTGATGAAAAAAACTCTCACAAACTTAAAGGAAATATAAATGAAAACCAACCTGAAAAAACAAAATCCCTACCCCTCCCACCCCCAAAAAGGCTTCCAGGAGTGACAGCACAATCCATCATACCCAGTCCCTACTCAATCATCAATTACAACACTAAGTAATAAGACCAAATAACAAAAAAAGAATAAAGCAGATTGAAAAAAAATCTATCAAAACAAAGCAAAACAACCCCATAGCACCACCCTCCAGTCAAACTTACTCTGCATTCTAAAACTATATTAGAAATATAAAACATAATCTATATTTTCTGTATCCTCTACACTTGACATGTAATAAGTAAAAGAAAAGAAAGAAAAAGAAAGGAGGCAAAAATAAGAGAAATAAAGAGAGAAAGAGGAAGTGGCAAAATGTCCAGAACTTTACCTAATCAAACCATGGCAGAATGCCTAGAGCTTTTCATCAAGCTTCTAAAATTAAAATTAAGTCACAGCATTGGAAGCAGCCAGATCAGAAGCTGACTTCTGAGCAGAGTAGATAGTATGGACCCCCATCAAGAATGATTATGCAGTTTCTGTATATGAAAACGTTTTCAGTTTACCTTGAAAGTTAACAGTGAAAATGGCTGGACATGACACTTAATATAGTAAACAAGATTCATAGCCTTCATGCCTTTGTAAACAATCACCTTGTTTCAGATATTTCTTTTGCACAATGAGGATAGAGCATAATTTGTCCCTGTGGAAGCTCCATGGATGCTCTGCTTGTCTGTATGGAGGATATATTCTTAGGTCAACGCATGTAGAAATTACAGGACCCACTCTTACCCTCCATGTAGAACCAGAAAGCAGATTTTTATCAAAAGGGAAAACTGGGGAGATTTAAATTCTCTCTTAAAGCTGAACCCAACATACTGTCAGTTGTACCTGTGGGCTTCTCACATAGACCAAGCATCCTAAAGTTAGCTCTTTGTGAAGAGGTTTCTCAAACTGAAATTTGAGCCATCGTTATACTGAAGGAAGCAGACCCTGCAGACATATATTTGATGACCTCATCTTTCAAATCTGTAACTCCTGTTTCCAACATCTTAAAATCACCATTAGTAGAATCAATACATCCCTGCAGGATCTTAATTAGTATTTGGAGCTGTCCCATCTTCTCCAACTGATAATATCAGTTAACATATTTTTCAGCAAAACAACTATTTCTGTCTTCAACAGGATAATATCTTGTCCACTGCTCCACAAGATATTATATACCTCATTTTTCACTCTATAAGACATGCCTGACCATAAGACGCACCTAGTTTTTAGAGGAGGAAAACAAGAAAAAAAATATTCTGAATCAAATGGGCACATAATCCCAGTCACATTCCCCATTACTTCCCCATGGGCTGCACATCTGACAGACTTACTGCACACACATATTCGCTCTATAAGACACACAGACATTTCCCCTTACTTTTGAGGGGGGAAAAAGTGAGTCTTATAGAGCAAAAAATACTGTATGTCTTGTCATATTACCATACTGTTGTCCATAGCTCTAGACTTATAGTCTGTGTACTCTGTACCTGATCTATTTGCAGCTGAATTGTAATGGAAATTATTTAATGGATCATAAATCTGACTTTACAGATGGGAGGTTCATAAGCCTTGATTACCAGTTTTTGGAGTCAAGAAGTCCTGTTTTTGCATGTACTTTGTATCTTTTGTGAACTCTATGGGAAGTTTTACACGTTTTTTCTAATGCATGCAATAGATTACATACATTTTTGAAGGTGTGCACCCGTCAACTGAAGTGCATTTATACACAATTTGGAAATGTGAACATTTTTGTTGTTATGGTTGTTTGGAGTAAAACAAGTTCTTCCATACTTGGATTTCTGCATTTGGTTTCACATATGTGTCTGGGAGGTGTTAATTGGATAAAGCCATTAAAATAACCTTGATTATGTGAATGCATTTATTTATTTCAATTTTTGCAACTGTCCAATGGCTGAAACTCTCTGGTTGGGTCATAAAAATTACAATGCACAAATCCAATTTCTTGCACATCCTTGGGTGCAAAGCCATAGTGAAGTGGCTGGGTGCAGCGGTTCTTTGTGACTGTAGTGGGAACTGAGCTGCAACAGCTTCAGGCTATGGCACCCACTTCTGTGGTCATGCATGGATGCCATGAGCTTATAGACCTACCTGAAGGCCAGGTGGAAAGGGGACTTGTATTTTGAAGGTACAGCACTACTTAAAGGGGCCCTTTATTTTCAGGGGATCAGAATACAACAATCTTGGGATTGAAAAAATGTCTTCTGAGAAATTTTATTCCATTCTAGCCATTGTTCAGGGTTCAGCACCCTGTTTTTGAGCTTACCTAATCACTGCAACAGATACGAAGATGAAACTCAAATACTTTGGCCACCTGATGAGAAGGAACAACTCAATGGAGAAAACCCTGATGCTGGGAATGATTGACAGCAAAAGGAGAAGGGGACAGCAGAGGGTGAGGGGGCTAGATGGAGTCACTGGAGCAGTGGATGTGGGCTTGGGTGGACTCCGGGGGATGGTGGAGGACATGAAGGCCTGGAGGAATGTTGTCTATGGGGTCATGATGGGTTGGGCATGACTGTGACTAAACAAAACAAAAACCAAAAAAAATCACTACAAGGGGGCTGAGGATGTTGTGTGTTAATAGTTTCTTTCTGTTACACATCTGTCAATTGTTTTGCAGTCTTCCAGGCTGCCTGGGCCTCCTGATCTGGAAAAAGCAAAAACTCCCAGGAGAGTAATAGCACGTGCTTTTTCTGGGCTTGACTTGAAATGCAGGAAGCTGTGGATGCTGTAGCCTGGCAGAAAGCTCCAGATCAAGGTCCCACAGTATTCCCCCTCTTCCAAGAAATGTTACTTCTCCCTGTGCACTGCTATTTTCCTCCAAGCATGGTATAGCCTGCAAAATGAGCAATGTCCTTCATATTTAGCCAGATCCTGGATCCCAAACTAGCAATTTGGACAGATGCATGTGACAGATGTCTGAATCAAAGTGGAGTACATTTGAATACTCCTGAAGATTCATCAGCGGTTTGTACTGGGAGAGACTCAGAGAGACAGTGTGTTCAGAACTGATATATTTCTCCCCATGCTTTCTATATAAGCAAAATGCCAAAGTGGGAAAGAAAGGGGTGTCATTTTAAGACTGGCATTTCTCACTTCTAAACACAATGAATGGTTTTACTAGTGCTCTCCAATTTCACTGCTCTTATCAACTGCAAACTGAATTAAATTACTCACTATCCATAGTCTGAATACAGCAGCTTGGGCTGAAGTTTTTCCCTTTCTTGCCCAAGACAGTCAGAAACCACCTCCCCTTTCAATATAATATCCAAGTCATGCTCTAATAACTTTCAAGTTCTCCAGCAGACCTCGTTTCACATTGCAAATTATATCATGGTTTTGCTAGCCACATCATTTCATCATGATAAGACAGACCTTTAAAATATGCAGAGTTTTATGGGAGCATGGTAATTTTGGTATGGAAAAGAGAGCTTAGCAGGATTTAGTACAAATTACAGAAAGAGACAGAGCCATGAAATTGCAATATCTGAAGCAGCAACACAAGCATTTCATTAACGATCACTCCTCACCGGATGAACAGACAGACAGACAGACAGAAGAAAATATATATATCTTTGTATCATATGGGTACCCTATGTTGTTATTTAGAAAACAACTATGAGTACTGCAGATTGATGGTGAAGATGGGTAGGGAAAATAAGATCGCATCCCCTGTTAGATGTACTGTAGCTATAGTTGAAATGATATACACATTTCTCTATCATTAATTCACTGTGGAAAAGGCTGATTTTCTAAAGTTTTGGCACAGAAAAATATAAGAGGGAAACATCCTTTGTAACTTATTGGTTAAAAATGGTAATCATTCTCATAAACATTTCCTTGTTCACATCACTATGTCATTAGGGAAAATTGTTCAAACGGAATCACCAGGTTTTTCCATTAAAGAGATTAATCCCTAATGAGTAGTTGTAGTACATCTCTAATATACATCAGTATATCATGATTTTGCAATGCATACTTATAAAAAAATTGCATAGCACTGTCATGCTTTGGTTTCTTCCTTTTTGAAAAGCTTGAGATAAGTATAGTGCAGCTTTAATTTCAGCTTCAAGGTTTGGAGAGAGTATTCTGACAAGATAAAAATAATACAAAATTAATACTGAAAGTACTTTAGAAGTCAGTATTGCTCTGAAGAGGATGGTGCATGGCTTGTGGGAAATCTACACTACAGCCCCTTCCATTTAGGAGATGCACAGGCACATCAGTTATCTAAATCGTATTTATCACCATCAGTGCATGCTAATGAATGCAGCATAGTTAAAGATGTGAACTTGTGTCATCTTCAAATGGTATTGTGGGAGAAGTAAGAGGTATTGTGAGATCTGTGAAGGGACTTTTAAAAAAATTAAAATTCCATTAACTGGGTATAAGTATGAAAGACTAAAGGAGCAGGAATTCTGAAAGGTGTGATGGCTCTTTCTGCACCCTCACAAAAAGATCATTGAGAAAGAGGATGGTAAGGTGAGGAAGAGGTGCTGCTGCTTCATGTTGTCCTCTGCAGAACTGGCACCCCTTTCCTATGCAACCTTTCCCTTGAGTATGCTCTGTTGAAGTCAATGTGTTTGTCTCATTGTAAGGCCACTGCAGATAATATGATTGATCTCTGAGTAGGCCTGCATTTCAGTTGTTTCTGGAGCAAGAGGGCAAAGGAGGGGAGGAGAAGGCAAGCTTTATTTGCAAGTCAGAGAGAGATAGAGGGAGAGAGGGTGGTGAAGGTGACGGAGGCAACAAATCAATTGTTTCTTCCCTCTACTGGAGTGCCACAGACTTAATAGGACACTTTTTTCCCCAACTAGCCCCAGCTGTCAAGATCGGGGACACCTCTGCAGACTCTTGCAGGGAACAGTCAGAGAGTAATGATGCTGTGCAGATGAGACTGGAAACCAGCATAAAAGCCACCACTGCCTCCCTGTTGCTCTTTGCCACAGCAACATCTGTCCTTGTGGCTCCCTTGTGCTCTGGCTCTCTACGTTGCCTTGCCTAAAGGCCACTGCAGGTGAGAATAGAAGGTGAGAATGGAAGGAAACCCCACATGATGCAGCACTGAAAGAGCCCCCTGCAATGGGGGCCTGTAGAGAGCACTCACAGCCTTCCTTACTGTCAGCATCTGGGCTGCCCCAGGTCCCCATCTAGTGGGCAGAACTGCTTGGCTCATGTAGTAATTGCAGGATTGGCCCCAGACTCTGTTGGAGCTCCTACCTCTGCCTGGCAAGGGGTGCCCCCCCCCAAAAAGAAAGAGATAACAAGGAAAGGGAAGGTGAAGGAAGAGAAGTGAAAGCATAAGGAAAGCCTGCTTTCCTTTTAAAAGTAAAACACTCTGTCCATCTTAGCATTCCACATTTTTCTTTTCTCACTGGTTTATATTACCTTTCTCCCCATCCTTCATGTCCTCCCAAACTCCTTGTGAATCTCAAAAAAACCCCTTGCATTTCAGCTAATATTTTTTAACAAAAGTGTTTTCAGTGCCTGAAGTGAAGTAACAGATGGCACTCCTCCTCCATTCCACACACCAAAACCAACTGAATTAGCAGCTAATTCAATTCAGCAACAGAGGTGGAGCATTGTCTTCCATGACATCCGGGGATAGCATGCCAGGTTAGTTGGCACAGGGAAGGCTGCAGGCCTCATGGAAGTCTGTTCTCCAAGAGAGAGTGAAGATGATGGCACTGCTTGGCCTGCCGCATGCACCCATTTAGCAACTCCAGCTGCCCCTGGCCAGATGACTGCAGGGCCATTGCAGCTTGTGTCAAGCTTAAACTACTGCAATCCTACACTGTTTACAGGGATGTTAATCTTACTGAAAGTATTGGAATTTGCTCTCTTGTTAACTGCTTCAGGGATGGGCTGCAAATGAATAGAATGCTTTCACGACTAGGTCATCCGTTCAGACCTGGTTCCCTGTTACCAGGTTTCTGCCTCTGGGATTGCAACTTTACCAAAAATAAGCAAAATGTGACAGATGGTGATCTAGGAGTGTGAGGAAAACATAATAAAAATCAGTTGATTAAAAGAATGGACAGCAGCTGTCAAGAAAAGCACATTTATTGATAAATCAGTCAACCTTTGAACAAAGACAAACTGGAGTGGTGGAAAGTAATTGAAGCAGTCAATGAAATAAACAGCTTAGCATTCTGAGCCATTACACCAATCTTGAACTGGATTCTCATTGTAAAAAAGGCGGCTTCAGAGCTTCATCATTAGAAAACAAAGAGAAATGCTTTCTGTTGATTGCTCCAGTGATTAATAAAATAAATGAAAAAAATAAGTCCTTCATGCATCTCCTTAAAAAAATGTGTAGAGTTAAAAGTTGTCACAACATATGTAATTGAAGACAGGTGCTACTTTTAATCAATATAATCACAATGACACTGATTCATCTAATTCAACTACAAGCTACAGCAGCAATGTAGTGAGAAAAGTCCATCTGCTACATTGCCTTTCAGTTCTTTTCAATATATAACAAGTTCCTGTAATATATAGGGATGCAGGTGGTGCAGTGGTTTAAACTGCTGTGCTGCTGGGCTGCTTGATCGAAAGGTCGCTGGTTCGAATCTGCACAACGGGGTGAGTTCCCATTGCTCCGTCCCAGCTCCTGCCAACTTTACATTTCAAAAGCATGCAAATGCAAACAGACAAAAAGGTACCACTTCTGTGGGAAGGTAACAGCGTTCTGTGCACCTTGGTATTTAGTCATGCCAGCCACATGACCATGGAGACTGTCTATGGACAAATGCTGGCTCCCTGGGCTAGGACACAGAGATGAGCACCACCCCCTAGAGTCAGGCATGACTGGACTTAATGTCAAGGGGAAACCTTTACCTTTAACCTTTATAATATATAGGTGTATGTTTATGTTTCTCTGTGATCCAAAAGGCGTTTATGTTGGTATTTGAGTGATTAAACTACAGTCCCTTCCAGCTCATTCCTACCATGGGTCCATTCTCTGTGCTGAATAATGGAACTTGAGAATCAGTACTGTACCTTATTTCCATATGGTAACTGTCGGTGGAACAGTTGTCCCATGCTATTGTGCCCAAGATGTGACACACATGGAAGGTTACTACTTGCAGCATTGCACTGGAGAAGTACCCTTTGCATTTGGTCCATAAACATATTTGAAGTAGCTTGCAGGGTCAAGCTATATGAAATCTCAGAACTACGAGAAGTAAGGCACCCTTCCATCTTTTGCCTCAGTTGGGCATTATGTTGTTTTGTATATTGCCTTGCATTTATAATTGTTCTAGTTTATTCTCTGTGTATCTGGTAGTAACTGACCAATGCATCCCTAGGAAAACATGCTATCCAGTTTATACCAACTCTTCCTCTTTTGGAAAGAAAGCTCCCTCAGACTTGTTTTTCTGCTGCTGCTTTGGATTGCAGCCCAAAGGCCTGACTTTGCAGTCCACTTCATCTCTTCTACCAGCTCATCTATTCATCAGCTTCGAGTATTGAACCTGCATTGATTAGATGTTTGGTGTTTATTTCAACTAAGACAAATGTCTGAGTCACACAGAGGTGAATTACATGTGAGTGTAGCTGTTTGGATAGATTCACACAATGTAATGCGTGTGGAGGTCAGAACATGTCTTTCCCCATAGTTTGTGCTGCAGGTGGTCATTCCCTAACATGTGCTCCAAAAAGAGTTTCCATGATTCAGGGGGAGGGGGGAACCCTCCAAATGTGTATGTGTAGCTAACAAGTGTTAATGGAACATATGCCCCCTATTCCATGTAGAAGAAACAGCAATCAGAAGAAAGTGCATGTGAAAAGTTTTAGAATCTAATTAAGAAGGTAGGACTAACTGCAGTTTCCACTGCAAATCCTTTTGTCCCAGATTTATTTTCTTTGTATCCTCTCTCTTCTTGGCATTTTTAGGATAACACCCTTTTAGCTTGCTTGCTTATTTATTTACTTATTTATTTGTAATAATAATATAATATAAATAAAAATAATATAAATATGTAAATAAATAAACAAACAAACAAACAAACAAACAAAATAATAACTGAGAAATTTCATCTTGAGAAATATAGACCTCTTTAGCTTCTCTACAGCTCATCTTCTTCCATTTATTTATTTCTCTATTTTGGTGAGACATGAGCATGGGAGCAGATGAATAGGGAACTGAGGGCAGAATCTCTCCAGATCTTCTTATCTAGGTTAGAGGCAACCTTATAAACTCAGGATCCCCAGACACAAGACCATATGATCTATTTTTATTATGCCCCCATGTTTAAGTTTTAATGTTCTTTAAACATTAACAATGTATAATAATGAAACTGTTCCTTCCAGAAATGCATAATTTTGTAAACAACCCAACCAAAAACATAAGGAGTACTTTGAATGAATTGTTTTATGATAAAGTCATGAAAATATCAGGCATCATCATCTCCATTTTCATTGTTATCTTCATAATGGAATTAATGGATAACCTAATGCTCACTTCCTCTTATGTGTATCATGCCAGCATACATGTAATGTTTAAATATTTTAAATATATTTTAAATTAAAAAAATATATTTTTAAATATTTCTATGTGGGCAGTTTATGGACCTGCAGGTGTTTTGTCTTATATCTTCCATCACAGCTAGCCAGAACACTCTGCCACTGGGAAAAGATAATGGGAGCTTTGAACAGCAACACTTTGGACAGCAACAAATTGCTCATTCCTAATCTTTGTAAATTTATATTTTGCTGTGCATTACAAGATGAAACCAAACTACATATTAAAGAAACAATAAAGGAAAAAATCAATGAAAATATTACAATTTAATGAAGCTTTTTATTTTTGAACTGGTGCTCCAGGCATGCTTTGCAAATAAATAAATATATGGATATTTGGTTTGCTTTTGCTGAAGTCAATGCATAATTATTTTTAGTAATGGTAGTATGTTTCATTATATATTAATACATAGGGAAGTATAATATAGTAAACTAGTGCTACGGTTCTTTTAAAATTGCATTCAAAAAGTTGATTTGTTGCATTATAAGAAAATGATAGTTTTATACCCACACATAAATATATTTAAAAATATTTCATGTACGATCTTGTCCTTTCTACCTTGACTTAATATTCTCTAATTTGGCTATTAATCCACAGGATACAGTTATGTCTAGGCCTGTATAGTCTATAGTATAGTCTTCTCATACTACAACCTTGAATAGCCCAACACTTACAGCTGTTGGATGTGCATGGCACCTTGTGCCAGGGGCAGCACTTCTTGAGAAACCTTCCTTCTGTAGCACTCCTTGCATGTATGAGTTCTACCTTTGTTGGGAGTAAGAAGGATGGTGGTCTTGGGAAATCATTCCCACAGACTGCTGACTGCATTCCAGACAATGATTTGGAATCAGACAGTGAAACATATTTCAGTGAGATTGGGGTGGATGGGCTAGCTCAAAATTCTGGGATGCAAGAGGAGGAGGAGATTATCTCAAGGCCAGACATTTCACCTAGCAAGGCAGTTCCTGGGAGTGAGCTAGATTTACAGCTAGCAGGAAGGGTCTCTGAGGATGAGAAATTCTCCGATACAGACCAGTCCTGCGCTATAAATCTCATGGCATGGCATCAGCAGAGACAGGAGGCCCAACTGAATGAGCAGCATGTGGGGAGGAGATATGCTTGCCTTCAGAGAGCCCCTCCTGAGAGAACGGGACCCAGGAATGTTCATAGGGAGAATTCCTGGAGGTAAAAAGTAGATTAGGTTCAGCAAACCACTCTGTAGTTGGGAGCATTATGGAAAGTTGAACGGACAATGGTCCATGACTGGTGATTGATTGAATGAGGAGCCTTGGTTCACAATAGCTTTTAGAAAAGGCATGAATTGGGGCCCACAACCTATGCAATGCTAGGGAAGCTATCCAGGCATGTCATTCAATTAGTGCAAATGATGTTCTGCTAGTGGAAACTAAGTTCTGAACTATTCATGGAAGGATTTGCAACTAAAGCTATGTTTTCAGAAGTGCAGTTTTACAAGTGATTGTGCATTAAGCTAAACGAACACATTGTTGTACAGAACTCTTTCAGTACCTATGGCAAACAGTTTGCTCATCCTGTTCACACAACCTATTGCATAACCAATGGCAATAACCTATTGCAACTGTCTGCATAACAGAAAGATTCAATGGAGTTCCACTAGACCTGTTTGGGTTTGTGCAATTACACCAACAGATACTGCCATTTATTGGACAAACTGATTTCTTGAACCTGGCATTGGACATCTTGCTCCCTTTATATTATACAAACCCACTACTTGAAGAGAAGCCATTGTTCGGAGGTAGGGAAGAAAGTTCTAGGTTCTATGTCTATTTCTTAAAAAGCACCTTCATGTAACAGGGCTAAAAATTACACAAGTTCTAGTTCAGAACCCTCTATGCTGGTACTAATATATAACAGGCTGTACTGTGCTATCAACTAATGGCTTGGCTTGCTCTAAGAACACCCAAAAATGCTAAAGAGCAGACAATTAATGTGTATGCACAAGAAATATCTACAAGGCGTAATGAAGCACATTCTTTCCAGCTGTTAACCTTGCATGTATGAAAGAACAATACAAGAAAAAGTCAATGGGATCTCCTCCAAAAAGCAATGTCACACTCTACGTAACTATAACCAACAGAAACACACTTGTTGACTTGGTCTAATTACAGGTTTGGTTCAAACCTATAGAAAATAGTAAGGATGAAATCAGAGCTTTCTTCTGTTTTATGATTTATGGAGTAAAATCATTTCAAATATTTGATAGGGTTTTTTTTCCAGTGGTCACTTCTGTGAAGGATGATGGATTTTTCTCATGCTGTGAATATTCTATAATCTTTGCACTATGCTTATAGTGACATTTTGGTAGGGAAGTATGAGCCTGATTGGAAACATAAATAGAAGTGAATGCTCTCCAAAAAGTGTTTGCAAATTCCCTAACTTGCATTTGCATTCAGAAAGTTTGCACAACTTTGCCCCTCAAATGAACTGAAAATAGGTCACAAATAAGAAATGAGCCTGAGGTTTGAAGTAAAGTTTGAAGAACTTCAATGAGCTTAAGCATCCTTTAAGCATTTTCCTATCCATAGAATTTGGTTAGAATGTTATTAGTGTGATATACACCAGCAGTATACAAATAACACAGATCTGGACCTCGCTAAAGCTAGGAGAAAGTTCAGTACAATTAGTTAACTGACATTGAGAAAGAGGAAATTGACAGTTAAGGCTGTCTAGCCCCAGTGGTATTCTGGGATAGTAAAATAGCGCTTGTATTACAGCCTAGCATTTCAGATCTGGTGCACATTGTAATAGACAGTTTTGCGAGAGTGTACTAAGAATAATAGTTGGTGGTAGTTTGTTTTTTGTTTCTTCTCTTTGCTTCAACGCTGCTCAGGGGTATAACATAAATTTTTGACCTGCCAAGCACAGAGAATTTTCCAGCATCTGCTCACAAGAAATATGCCAAGGCCATGGGCATTGCAATATAAGGAAAATGAACATTGTAATAAAGAACAGCTTACCCAATATTTTTGCTGGTTACTAGAGTAAAATACGAGGAATCATTTTGTTAGGTATAGTACTGAATGAAAGTTCAATTCACCTCATCCAGCTGTATAAAAGCATTAAAGCAATGGCACAGAATAATAAAAGTTGAAATGGCTGTTTTCTCATTCTCAGCCAACTCTAAGTGCACTTTTAAGTGGATTTAAACATACCCTTAATTTTGATAGCTCGCACAAGTCTTAATAGAAAACAAGGAAGGAACTTTTGAGAATGAACTTTATGCTTACAGATCTTAGCATGGTTACTGGAGTGGTAGGATATGGGAAACATGTTCCAGTGCCATTTCATTTTCAAACAAGATTTGTGATAATGGGTAGTGGGGCGGGGGGTGTCCTCAACTTTATTTATTTATTTATTTATTTATTTTAAAAAATGTATATTCAGCATTCACCTAACCCAACAGAAAAGTAAGAGTACAAAATTTGCAAACAACGTGACAAATAAAATGCTGAAAAATAAGGAATTTGAGCTTTACTTCAGGTATGAACTTGAAACAGCTTAATTGAAATTCCCAGAAAAATAGGAAAAATCTTCACTTGATGCTGAAAGGATTGTTGCAAAACTGGGAGGCAATTCTAAAAGTTAATCCTCTACTGACCTTCACTCCGATGGTATGGTCACCTGAACAAGAGCCTCAAGTGTTTTGTAGTGGTTACAAGTGTGGGACTGGGACTCAGGAGATCTGAGTTCTAGACTCCGCTTGGCCATGGAGCCAACTGGGTGACTTTGGGCCAGTCTCTCATCCCAACCTGCTTCACAGTGTTCTTGCTGTGGCACAAAGTTGAGAGTAGGAGATGTAGAAGCTTTTTGAGATCCTTGTAAGAAAAGTGGGATATAAATTCAACAAATAAATAAACTCTACTGAAAGAGCTCCCTGCTTCCTGCTAACCTCTAGGCTGCACTGTGCTGTAGCAGAATTCCCAAAATAGACAGTAAGATACAGCACCACTTCCCCCACTCTACTGTAATCCCTCATTTTCCCTATTACAAGAGAGGGAGAAAGAGAGGGAGAGAATAAGGAAAGGAAAGGAAAGGAAAGGAAAGGAAAGGAAAGGGAAAAAGTGATTGGCAAGAACAGAAGTGAAATTGGAGGGTCACAATGTTGTCTAAAGGGCTCCTAATCATGAGCACATAGTAACTGCCACATGTAGGAAACTCTTACTGCAATTGCTATGAGAAAACCTTTGTTCTGTATAGCTGATAGGTTTTAAGTGCTAAGCAACTGAAAAAGGTCACATTCTTTAAGATAGTGCTACATTTTCAAATAGGCATTTCAGGTATTCAAGTGGTATTTTTATTGCATATTGTTACATATGTTTCTATTCACAAAACAATTATCCACTTATGTATTTTACTAAAGGTTAAATCCTGCTGCCAATTGTAAGTGGAATTGAAAAGCCAGACTGAAGAAGAATCAGATAAAGCCCAAAATATGCCTATATACATTTAATTATTACTTTTTCCAAGATATTTTCAGGGAGTGCATGCAAATGTAAGTTTAATGCTGTTGTCTTGCAGTCCAGCTAGATCTACTCCTATCAGGAGTAGGAATCTGCTTTGTCCCAAGCATCTTACTCTTCTCCTTTGGGTAACCACATGTCACACTTTAGAGAGGACAGTTCTCCATTTAAAGGATCATCTAATCTAAGTTTAATTTATCAGACATAAAGCTGGCACTGGCACACTCCAGGCCCATATTGTTTTTGCATCATTTACATATAAGTAGCCTGACAATGGGACATTTTTACCTTCACAGCAGGAGACAACATCCTCCAGTTTTAGCCACCTGCTTCTTTCTATAAACCAAAACATTCCTGAGATGTAAAATCCTAAAATTTGCATGAAATGGCTCAATAGGGGCTTCTGGCACCCCACCGTTCACATTTCATACAAGTTTGTGCTGTTATTCTGCCTCTTCATAAAATATTGGTTTTATAATTTATAATTGAAAACAAAAACATTCAATGCTTGTGTCTGGTTATTCTACATGGAAAAGTGGGGGTTAATGTCTATTTAAAAACTACAACTTCCACCTCATACGTTGCTTGTTTTCTGGCCTTGAACATTTTGGAATTTTAAACACTGTTTGCTATGGTGAAAAACCAAGAACTGCATTTGGGAATGTTTTATACCTTATGGACAGATGGCAAGCCCAGTTGGAGTGCAACATTTGTTCTCTTTTTCTAGATGCTGGGTGACAAGGCCAACGGTCTCAGGGTTCCCTGTTCTAGGAAGATTTATTTATTTATTTTATTTACAAATTTATAGGCCGCCCCTTGCCACAAGCCTCGGGGCGGCTCACAGCATCAAACCATTAAACTATAAAACTTTAAAACTGGCCCATCTCCAGGTCTGAATTAAAACAAATACAATATAATACATAAAATAAATTAACATTTAAAATATTGCTTAAATAAAAAGGTCTTCGCCTGGCGCCGAAAAGCATATAAAGACGGCGCCAGGCGAGCCTCTCTGGGGAGTGCATTCCATAGATGCATTGCATTTTGCTTTAAATAAAAGCAATTATGTAATCTATACAAATAACTATATAATCTAGACATACAAATAAGTATTCAAAACTTAAATCTCCTCTTTTTCTTCTGTTTGTTTGCTTTTTTTTTTTTTTGGTGGCATGGGGAGGGATTGATTGATTTCCTATAGCCATCATATATGCTTCTCCATGAGATCTCCCTCTTCGGATCAAAAATGAAACTTAGTTTTTGTCCTAATTCTGACTAGAGTAGTCTTCTAACCTAGTGCCCTTCTGACATTTTGGATCACAGCATCTATCATCTCCAGCTAGCTGACAATGATGGGAGCACTCTCTCTCTCGGTTTACTCTTTCTTTCTCTCTCAAAACTAGTATGAAAGAGATTGGTTTAGCTAATTTACTGAACACTTTGAATAAAATGTTCTAGGCATTTTATAACAACAGCAACAACATAAACATAAATAATGCAACATGGATCACTGCCTTGTCATGGTGAAGGGGCTTGCATAGCTCAATGAAGCTATGAGCTATGCCATGCAGGGCCACCCAAGACAGACAGGTCATAGCAGAGAGCTCTGACAAAATGTGATCCACTGGAGAAGGAAACGGCAACCCACTCCAGTACCTTTGCCATGAAAACCCCATGGACAGTGCCAAAAGGCAAAAAGATATGACGCTGGAAGATGAGCCCCTCAGGTTGGAAGGTGTCCAATATGCTACTGGGGAAGAGCAGAGAGCTAGTACTAGTAGCACCAGAAAGAATGAAGTGACTGGGTCAAAGCCAAAAGGACACTCAGTTGCAGATGTATCTGGTGGTGAAAGGAAAGTCCGATGCTGTAAAGATCTATGCTCCATAGGAACCTGAAATGTAAGATCCATGAATCAAGGAAAGCTGGATGTGGTCAAACAAGAGATGACAAGACTGAACATCGACATCTTAGGAATCAGTGAACTAAAATGGACAGGAATGGGTGAATTTAATTCAGATGACCATCAGGTATACTACTGCAGGCAAGAATCCCTCAGAAGAAATGGAGTAGCCTTCATAGTCAATAAAAGAGTAGGAAAAGCAGTACTGGGATACAATCTCCACAATGACAGAATGCTCTCAGTTCGAATTCAAGGCAAACCATTTAACATCACAATAGTCCAAATTTATGCCCCAACCACTGGTGCTGAAGAGGCTGAAGTTGACCTGTTCCATGAAGGCCTACAACACCTTCTAGAATTAACACCAAAAAATGATGTCCTTATCATGAGGTGACTGGATGGAGTCACTAAGGCGTTTGGTGTGGGCTTGAGTGGACTCTGAGGGATGGTGGAGGACAGGAGGGCCTGGAGGAATGTTGTCCATGGGGTCACGATGGGTCAGACACAACTTTGCAGCTAACAACAACAACAACTTTGCTTAACTTTACTGTCACATATGAAGATATAACCAAGTATTAAAAACTAAAACTAAAATGTTTAACATGCATATATTTTAACACATTAGTTATCCAAATGAGGTCCTCAAATACAAAGCAGAGTATATAGACAGGTAGGGAAACTAGCACAAACTGTCAGGATGTAAGGAGGCAAGTTCAGGTTCTGGTTCTTGAAGCTCTGTACAGCTAGCAGTAGTTGGAAGAATTGTAGCAGTAAACACACGCCTTTACTTAATTTCTTTCCCTCTGAGCTATGCACGTATTCCACATCACTGTGGAAGAACTTGTGGTTTTTCTTTAGTATTCCTACAAATATTCCTAAATAAAAATATTTAGACAGGACAATAATACTCATAGGTTATTTTTATTTATTTATTTATTTATTAAAACATTTCTATGCCGCCCCATTGCAATAAAGCCTCGGGGCGGCTTACAACAATAAGAATTTTAAACATATAACTTCAATTTAAAAAAAAATATTATTATAGGCAGGATAGTACTGAAATTCTAAAAGGTAATGGTTCCCCCTTACATGCTAGCTGTGTCTGACTCTGGGGCCGGTGCTCATCTCCATTCGTAAGCCAAAGGGTGAGTACACGTTTGTCAGCATGACTGCATCATGTGGAGCACTTTCAGTTGGCTGTATCCCACCGTGCTTTTCATTGAACAGTCTTTCATGACCAGCAGGTCAATAGAGGTTGGTTTTGAAATTTCCATCTTTGGCAATCCTCCAAAATATCTTCCTCTCTTTTCCAGGATGCTTCTCAACCATCTAGAACAGACTTGATATGGGCAGGTTCAGTGGAGGAGTGCAGAGGGAAGAGGAATTGGCAAAGTCTTTCTCTCTTCTGTTTGTTCCCAGAAACCTCCACTGAACCTTCCTGTGCATGGAAGAACTCAGTGAGGTACAACCCAGATGCTATATCACTAGCGTAGTGTAAGTGTCATTAAATCAAGTAAATGGGAGAAACATATTTGGAGAACTTTGAAAGACAGACTGAAATGTCAAACCTATTTTCTCCATCATTAATTCTCAGCTTAAAAGAAAAAAGAAAAAAGATGGGTTTGCAACAGAAATTTTAAGTTCCCATAAAGAACTAACTAAAATGCAGTGGAAGGTTTAGACCAGTAAAACATCGTTCCTTTGTGAGCTTCCCTCTTCAGTCTCTCAAATAATTTTAACACTGCTTGAATCCAGAGGAAACTTCAGAAAGTTTTTTCTATTTCGTGAACAGAATATTAAGCAGCACATCGAGCTTAATGATAGTGGGAAGGCTAGAGCCACAACAGGGCCTGAGAGAGAGCAGCATGTGCCTTTTCACCTAGGATTAGATTAATAATGGTGTTGCAAATCACCTCTGAAGCACATTCACAACCCCTGATGCAGTTTCTCACTTATTCTCAAATCATGGGTTGATTCAGAAGAGGATTGATGGGTCCCGGTATGGCAGGTTATTATGAGGACGATAACAGAAAGGGCTGCCAGCAGGGCAGAATGCCTCATGAGAGTTGAAAAGCGGGCTGGCCTCACCATCAGGGGATGTTTCCTTTGTCAGTATATCAGGCAGAATGACTGGCAACATGATCCTATGTGTCCACTCAGAAGTAAGTCCCAGTAAATTCAAAGGAGTTTACTCCCCTAAGGCTGCAATCCTATGCACGCTGAACGGGGACAGAACTCCATTGAACAAGCAGGACCTTTTCTGACTAAACATTCATAGATATGCTGCATATTATTCTTGAGGTAAATATCCTGCTTTGGCTGAAGCACACTCAGAATAAGAACAAATTATGGGACAATCAAAAATGTAAGGCTACCAAGCAGGTTAGATTTCAAATATGAAGGTTTCAGTCCGCTAAAGGATCAGGCTAGAGCAGAAAGTGGTTAAGATAGTAAGTAAATATGAAAGCAGAACAACAGTCAGTTTTCTGGCAAGAAAAAGCAGGCAGGCAAGATTTCAGACAGAGCTTCAAATCCTCAGGCATAGCTATATTCTTACAAGAGTCTTTCTCATTAAGACTCATTAAGAGTCACTTCATCTTCAAGAATCTTTCTTTGGAAACAAGCAATCTTTCTAAAGGGAGCCCTACTAACCTGAAGGTTGAAGCCATGTTGTTCTTTGGGGCCAGAGGCTCCTCAGCCTCTACCCCAGAAGCAGAATCATATGTCCCCTGCAGAGATGGACCTGTTGCATCCACGTCTCCTGAGGCTCCTCCAGGTCTTCTGACACTGGTGATTTGGGGAGCTTTTGATTTCTGTGAGCACCACCTCCTTTTGAGGAGTCCTCTGGTGGAGGCAAGACAATAAGGGCTACCTTGTTTATCCTCTTTCTTGAAATGTAGTCATTACAACATCCTTCACATTTTCTGTTGGACTGCACATTAGCTACTAATCCTCCCATGAGAAAGAAACAGAGCAGATGCTATTTTCTTTCATGTGAATAAAGGTCAGCCGACAACCATCTCAGCATATGACAGTGGTTTGAGAGAGCCAGGACTTCCCAGGGATGCATTGCCAGCAGCCCTTTTTAGCAGGGATGTTGAGAAGCAGTCACAGGCTTCTCTGCTCCCTCCGAAGTCCTGGATTTTCCCAGCTACAATAGATTGTAAGGCAAACTATCAGAGACTGCCTTGGTCTTAATTGTGCAAGATCCAAGTAGGGAATGATCCTGTGGCACTGAGACAAAGGGGCGTCAGGGATAAGATAGTTTGGATTCCCAGTTCCAAGATCAGAAACAGCTCAGACATCAGAGTGGGGAGTTAAAACTGCAGTCCCTGTGTCCCTCACAGCCATTGTGGAAAGAAGCACACGGGCTACTTTCCAAAGTCAGAAAGTGACCTTGGAGAAGGGGACATTTGGGGAGACAGGAGCCAGGGTAGGAGGTATCCTGAAGCCACTCCAGCTTTCTTGCTTCCATCTCCGAAAATGCATTGCACTAGATAACCAAAAAAGCAGAAAAGGAAGGAAGGGGAGCAAACATCCCCTTATTGGATGGATCTCAGCATCCATCTCAGCATTCAGATGTTCCTGATCATTTTGATCAGATGGCACTCTTAACTTTTCAAAAGAACAGCTCCTAGTGGATTCAGAAGTGCTAGAACTGGTTTGTTGATATGATTCATTGTAGTGGCTTCCATTTTCCTTGGCAGTGCTCCCAGAGGATATGATGAAGAGCACCTAGAGAAAACCAGAGATCCACTCAAGCAGGAACACAGGTGGGGCTGGGCAAGGCAGGGATGTTCCATTGTTAGTGCATTCCTGCTCAGTCCAGCACAGCACAGCACAGCCCCCCCGCCCCATTTCCTTGCACCTGTTCAAGAAAAAGTCACTGCAGCAGAACCAACCAAACTCTATCAGCTGGGTAGTGCTCCCCAAGTAAGAAAGTGTTGCTCAGTTGACTGTTCTCCCTTCTCATGCCCTAGAGGTTTATTCTCAGGCAAGAGTAGAGGAATCTGCTGGATTAGGTAACACCAACTCCTGTTCAAGAGGTCTCATCTGGAGTAGGATGCAGAGGTACCTGATCAGCTCCCCCCACAAATGGCACTTCAGGTCATGAGTCCTGTTTGCTCAGCAGTGCAAACTGGACTCATGATCACAGCTGTCAAAGCTCATGAGATGAGCTTCATGTTTTCCACAGTCCCCCCTGTGATACCACCAGGATAAACAAGCGGGAAAGAGGTGGAGGGAAGGAGCAAAGCAATCACAATGAGCCAATTCATCTGTTGGATTCATGGGGACTGCTTGGCACCTACCCATCATCGTGAATTCATTTATTTATTACATTTGTTATACTGCTCCATAGATATAGGAATGTCTGGGTGGTTTATAAATAAAAACATTGCCACATGGAAACCTGTACTCTGTGTAGGGTCAAGGGGAGTGCCTGAAGAACATGAGATGGAGCCTCCTTGGAAAAGTGGGATTTTCTAAAATTGGGCTTGGTTCCTAAGAGAAAGTGCCTTAAGGAATTTCACAGAAAAAAAAAGGTCACCATACTGTCCTTCCACCATCTGCTCCCCATGTTCCATCCCACTTTGACCATGAGGGAATTCTAACCCATCACTGGGGCTTTTTTGGGAATTGCCAATGGCTGCAGTGGGTAGAAAGGAACAGATCTGTTCCTTCCATTATGTGCCTGTTAACCTACATTAACTAACCTATGTAAACCTAAGCCTTTATGTCTATGCATATTTTGACACACTTAAAAAAATTAAGATTTATTTTTCCTTGAAACATTTTATTAAGCCATTTTATTGGCCTTCAAAGGAACTAGGAACCTCTGCAATCACAAGGCTACTTTTCATTAGCAGCATAAAAAGGTTTGTACTTTTTGTTCTTTGTCATCTTAAAGAGCAGTCCATGTATATGCTCTAGGAAAAAAAGGGGAAACCATCAGGGGAAGATATGATGCAAAATCAATGTAGATTATTTTGCCCAGTAATATTTCCCAGTAGACAGTTAAGCAATTTAGTTCAAATTCAACTTTTAATGTCTACCTCACATGTGATGTTTTTAATCACAAATGCCCTCTATTATCATAAACCTTTGACAGAATTTCTCTGCAATGCCTCCATAATGCAGACTTTAAGAATACAGATTAATAGTAGACTGGATTTTATAAGTTATCTCTACAATATGTCTCAACCATTTATCTGTCATCTTACTTGTAAAAAGCCCTCTTCTTGAGGTATGGAGCTTTCGATCTGACACAGTGAACTAGCTGGCAAAAATACAGTCATCTATTGTTTTGGGCTGTCATCTGCTCTGAAATTTTCAATTTATTCTGACAGTAGATACTGGGGATATAGGCACAATACTTTGATAGCATATAGGTTTTCCCCTCATGTATGTTGATATTCTTATCCTGCAGACAAAGGGAAGGAGGGAATTCCATTCAAATGTAAAATAAAGAATCGCTTTCCTTTTTTAAAAAAATCTAAAGTATCCCTACTTTTTAAGATGAGTATTTTCTGTAGCTGAGATGTTAGAAGACCTGATCAGTAGGCAGGTATACACTGGTGCTGTTCTGCCATTTGACCTTGCAAACCTCAGATAGGTGATCATCTCCTGGAAAGGGCTATTGAAGGAGCCCTGATTCCTCAAAGCTATGACAGCACAAGGCTAATCAGTCAAGCTGTCTCATAATATAGAATACCGATTGCGTTAAAGGACTCTGTCTTCATTTTGTTGGATAAGAGCTGTTTTGCTTAAGTGGTATTGCGTGTATGTGTTATAAATACAGGATACATACAGTCCCAGGATATGTGTGTGTGCATGCACATATTCTAGAGAACGCTGCAGGTCCCCCCTACACCATGTGTTCATGCGTGCATGTGTGCGCACGTGTGTGGTAACCATATATAGGCATAGTTGCAATATGTAATGCAATATGCAAGATTTCATATTTTAAAACACTTTGTTTTAAACTAATATAATATATAGTCTACTTGTTTGGTATGGATTCTGAAGACAGCCCAGAAATATATGGTACAGGGCCAAAACCCCCCAAGAAATAAAATCTAATGGCTTTTCTTTAAAAAACTAAAATAAAATCCTGGGGCTTTGTCTCTCCTTTTCACTGTGAGATCTTGGATACTTCCTAGTTTTGTCTGACTTTGGTTCTTTTTCTTTTTCATTTCTATGTGCATACATGAAATTTTGCATTCATTAAGGTAGGGGTGTGATTCTTTTTTTTTGGTCCAAAATGTCCACCTTTCTTGCACTGGCATTTCACCTTCTTGTCTGGATGCTTATCCATTGGAAAAGATATGCAACATTCACAGTTAAGCTCTGAATCGCTGGTGTTTATGGTGCCATCTGTCTTGGGGTACTATTTGTAGTGGTCGTTTGAGACCTCTTGTTGTCCTGGGATGGCATTGCAAAAGCAGAGCACACTCCAGAAATACAGAGTTATTAGAGACAATGCCACTTCCTGAGTTTCTCTCAGAGGAGACACAGAGAAAAAAACCCCAAAGCTAACCACAGTGACTGGGTAGGCTCCTATGGGGACAGGAGATCCTTGAGGCTTTGGGATTTCGAGCCATGCAGGGATTTATAAGTTAAAACCACCACTTTGGATGTAGCCTGGAAACAAACTGCCTATCAGTGAAGGCAATCAAGGATCTGATATATATGTTCCCATTACTTCGTCCTAGTCAACAGTCTCACACCAAATCTGTACTAGCTGCAGTTTCCAAACTGCCTTCAAAAGCAGCCCAACATAAAATACACTGCAGCAATCAAACTTAGAAGTCACCAGAACACAGATTACTGAATGAAAAAGTCAAATTAATTGGCCAGGTATACTTTTTGATTTGCATCGGAATGGCCATCTTCAACCAGAGGCTAGTTAGGTATTTACTGAGGTGACATCAATAAAAACAGCAACAACACTGAGCTATTTTTATTAAATAAATCCACTTTCATTGTATACCTAATAAAATAAAGTACCAGTACTTTGTAACAAAGTAACTCTTTGCAAACTAATAAAGTCATCTTTCTTTTCCATATGAGAGGAGACAGGTACAGCCTATAAAGACATCTCACAGCATTTTCGGGAATCAAAGAAGCCAACCAGTTTGTCAGTGGTTTTGCTTTGCATTCAGTGATTACTTTTGGCTACAGATCTAGGCTTTGGGTGTTTCAGAGCACTCTCCTGGTACTCCAAGATGTTATGTGTATCATCTCTGGCATTCTTTTCCTTATCTTTCTGGCATTCTTTTCCTTTGTAGTTTTATCAAAGAATTTTTGAAAGCAAACACAACCGAAGTGCTGTGACACAAAGCAAATCTACTCAGTTACCAGAAGGAGTTGATGGAGACTGCAGAGCTTCAATAAACAAAGAACAGGGAAACTGTTCCAAGTAATATAGTTGTTTTCAAAAGGCAGAAAGACTGTGAAAAGATCAGGGAGTAAGGAAGTCAGACACAATCCTTGGGTGTAAAGCATGACCCACAAGTTTATTAAGTGGTTTAAAGCACCTGCAACTGTGCAATTAAATAAATCCTTGTTAGTTACTTCATTTTCTTTTATTAAAAGATTTATTGTATTAAGAAACAGTAGCAAATCAAAAATACAGTATAAAGCCATTTCACAGTGTTTTGCTGTGATAATAGTGAAGTTCAATCATCGACTTAATTGAAAACAGATAATGAAAACATAATTCATTGTGTCCGAAAAGTTCATTCAGATGTTCAGAATATGTCAGCAATGTTTATCCCAAAAGGTCTTTCCACAGTGACCTGCATGGCGAGTGAGGGTAAATATAATTTTTATGCCCATTTGCAGAGTCAATGAATTTTTTTCAAATCTCATAACAATGTCCCTGCTTTGTTCTGATCTGTATGTCTAATCTGCTTTAGTAATTTATTTCAGCAGTACTGTGGATCAGAGACTTTCTCAGTTTGGAGACCATAGACTAGTAGAGTTGGAAGGGACCAGAAGACCACTAGGTCCAACCCCCTGTTCAGTACAGGCCTCCCTCTCAGATGGCTGTTCAGCTGCATCATGAATGCCTCCAGTGTGGGAGAGCCCACAACCTCCCTAAGTCATTGGTTCCATTGTTGTCCTGCTCCAACAGTCAGGATTTCTTCCTGATATCTTGCCATAACCTGGCTTCTTGTAACTTGAGCCCATTATCCACCTAGGAAGGCCTTGGCAGTTATGGGCATCAAATGAATGAGTGAATGAATACATAAAATTATCCTGGACTCTGTGATGATCGAGAAGAGATCCTGCCCTTCCTCTTTGTGACAGCCTGTCAAGTCTTGGAGAGTGTTATCATATTTCTCTTCAGTCTTCGCTATATCTCTCTTCAGTCTTCTCTTATTCGAGCTAAACATGCCCAGTTCTCTTCACAGGGCTTTGTTTCCAGGCCTTGGATTATCCTTGTTGCCATCCTCTGAATCCTTTCCAGCTTTTCTGCATCTTTCTTAAACTGTGATAGTGAGTGCCTGATTACTTTTCTATTTCAACTTCTTGTGCCACTCCTTGTGCTAACTCCTTGCTTCACATCCTGCCCTCCATGTCAGAGTGTGCTCCACCATGGATCCAAGCCAAAGAGCAGTCTCTATAAATAATGTCAACTATTCATTACTAGATATCCTGAGGAAGATCTGGCTGAATCACTGCTCCCTGAGTCTATTTCCTTGGGAAAGGTGATCAGGAAGGCACACAAGTCCCCAGGTATTTCATTACTGATTCTTCAGGCTTAGTGCCCCTGGGAAACTGGTCCAGAAAGTCCCTTCACCTGCCATGTGATGCCACAGGGTGCTCACCAGTATCATAAGAACAACAGAAAAGCCATGCTGGATTGGGCCAAGGTCCATCTTTTTCAGATTCTGTTCATACAGTGGCCAACCAGTTGTCCACGGGGAACACACCAGCTGGACATGAGTGCAAAAGCTCACTTCTGTCCATGTCTTCCAGCAGCTGCTGCACACAGAAATACACCCACTGATGGTGGAAGTAACCTATACCCCTGAGGACTGGTTGCCATGATATGGCCTACTCCAGGTTTTATTTTTTAAAAATAGTTTCCTTCTTAGCAGGATGGTGCAAATTGGTGGCCTGCAACAGCAGGGGGTTGGACCCAATGGTTTTCTTGGCCCCTTCAAGTTCTACTATTCTATGATTCTAAATGGGCAGCCATCACTATGTCTTGGGTTAGTGAATTCCATAGTTCAACTAGTTGTGTGAAGAAGTACTTCATTGCATCTGCCCTAAACTTCATAGGATGGCATCTATAAATATTAAGATAGAAGGAGGAAACTGTCAAAATTTACTTCCTCCACACCATGGCTTAATTTTGTGTATCTCATTCATATCTCCCCTTATTTATCAATTTTCTTAACTAAACAATTCCAGAAGCCGCCTTTCCTCAAACAGAAATTGTCCCAGCCTCTTGATCATTTTACTTGTTCTTTTTGCACTTTTCTAGCCCAATAATATCCCTTTTAGACATGGTACCAGAACTGCATGTAGTATAACAACTGGGCTCACACCAGGGTTTGGGTAAGGGAAGTAGGATATTTATTGGCTATTTTATTTTCAGTTCTTTGTCTAATTATTCCCATTTTTGGATTTGCCTTTTCACAACAGCAGCACACTGAGCCGACATGTGCATTGAACTGTCCGCCGCTACCTCAAGTTCCCTTTCTTGGTCAGTCACCACTGTCATTTGCTTCCTAATATTTATTTATTTTATTTATTGCATGTTACTACTAATAAAAAATAGATTTACTTTACCTTCTCTCACTCTACCTATGCAAATGGTGACCTGGTTAACTGAATCTCTAGTTAACAAACGTCTGCCTGATAAAGGGTGCTCTCCAACAGTACGGCTCTGCAAAGTAGGCAAAAATACATACATGTCAGAAACACCTCAGTTTTCATGACAAATATGTGTTCAGAGCTGGGGTGGAGCAGGAAGGTAGCCATCTGTGTAACTGCAGCCACAACTTTCTAATCCTGCATGGGAGTTCTAGGAGAATGGACAAATATTGAGGGGATTCCAAACTGTGTCAGGTTTCCTGCTTTGGATAGGTCATTGGGGCTTATTTCTCTGTGGTCACATTTTCTTAGGGTGCCATCCTGCGTGGCTGCCTGTAATCTTCTGAACACAGAGGGTTCGGGCATCTAATGGAGAGCATAAGGAATGCAGAGGTAGGGAATGTCTTGAATGTCTCAGAACACTGAGATGGCCAGTGGCTGTCCCTCCCCTCTCTGCCCCTCCATGCCAGCTCTAAGGTCGTCTTGTGACCTTGGGGCTGCAGCCAGCGTAGAAAGAAGGGCACTGGTGGAAAGATTTGAGGAATAGCACTTCAGGATCAGAATTCCAGCCTCAGAAGCTTTATAAGTGAACTTGGATTACTTTCCCCCAAATATTGATGTTAAATTGTTTGGTCCATTAATTTTCTTTTGCTCTTAATGTAGATTGTTGCTTGCTTGGTGATTGATTGAACTATCCAGTTCAATCAATTGATTGATTGTATTTTGAAAGTGGCACTGGAAATGATAATAAATTCATGGAGAATGCAGAAACAGTTAAGGAAACCTGGCAAGCCCCTCCTCCATTTCATTTCTGATTATCTTCATTAATAAGGCAGGGCATGTGCAAGCAGCCAATCAAAAAGGAGTACATGGTGTAGTGATGCATGACATCATGAGTCCAAACTACAGTTCTCAAGATGAAGCTTGGTATTGCAAATGATAGAGTTAGATGGATAAACTTTATTGCTACAGCACTTCATTGAGAAATGCATCTCAAGCAAAGTCACCTTGCTCTACGCAGCCTTTATAGATCTCAAGGTACCTTTCGATTCCATCTCAAGGGTCAAACTATGGAAAAATTAGAGGCCTCCAACATTAATAGGTGCCTATTCCTATTTATTCAGACCCTATACAGAGGCACCTCCCTCAAGATCAGATGCAGTGAGCATGGTATTGCAAATGTGCAAACACTCAAATTAACCAAAACCTTGTACCTAAGGTTACATGAATGAATTTGTTACTTTTGGAGGAAAGTATGGATTTACCTGTTGTAACTGTTGTCAGGCTGAAACAGCTAGATATGAAGACTTCTGTACTGTTGCAAGCAGATGCCAGCATTCATTCTGGACTGCCTGTGGTTCTATGGGCTTAGAAGAGGGACCTACTTCACCTTGGGGCCCAACAGAAATGGACCAAAGCAGAACAATTTTGTTCAGGCTTTAGGCTTCATGCACATTCCTAATCCTGTGTGTTACAATGTGAATTAAGCCATAGTGTATGACTGAAAATATTGTTTTGGAATGCAGAAAAGTTCTGCTCAGGTCATTTCCATCACTACATATTGTCCATCTGTCTTCACCTTTGTTTACTTGCCCCTACAATACTATGCTCATGCAATACTACTGTGCCCCCTATAGTATGTACTATACTATGAAGTGGCCTTAATACTGCTAACTACAGGTTGTGAAAACTACAAGCGTATTAACCATAGGAAGCAAAATATTCTAAGAAGTGCTGTTAATTTTTGAGAGCAAAATTTGGGAAATAGGACAGATGGATAAAGACAGGTGAATGCTGCATGAGTGACATTTCTCATTGGTCAGTTTGATAATGAAACTTGACTCAGTGAAACTCATATACCCTAAAGTATATGCATGTCAGTTTGCCTGTGTCTTGTGAGAAGACATACTGCAGTGCATCTCAATATAAACACCGTTAATGTAGTGTGAAATTATTTTCCTCAAGTAGCATAAACAATTAGAATTAGAATGATGGAATTCACCACATTGAATAGCAGCCTCCACACACTTCTAAAATAAAAAAATATAACAAGTGTATGGTTCATATCCTGTAAGAGTGACAGGTAAAGTGCCCTAGAACATGACCTGATGTAATTAAGAAAAAAAATTAAGAGGTTTATTAGTAAAAAATTCTAAGTGCTATGCTTTGAAATCTTGTTCCTATACCCTGGGGCTCTTGCTTGTTAAATGTGTAATGGCTGTAATTCTATAGTTTGTTCACTGAGTTACTGGCAGGTAAACTGACACATTAATTTGTCATATTCCCCAGAAGGACAGAACCATACGAAGAGCAATCTCATTCATATTTCTGGTCCCTGGACAGCAATTTCAGCTGATTCCTACTTTTCATGAACTGTATTTCATTTGAATTGACTGTAGGTCATCTCAAAAAGCTAACAAAACCTGGGTTTAATATACCTGATTTCCATTCTTCAGCAGTTAGCAAAATGCAATGTATGTCTGAGGCTGGCTGTCGTGGCTAGAAAAGGAGATGCAGGCAAATAATGGAGGAGACAAAGCTGTTCTCCAAATTTGAGAAGTGCACCAAAAGGTCCAGTTCTAACACTCTCTCATTCTGCTCTACCATTTGGCACAGTGAGATGCCTGCCTCAGCAGGCAGATGTTTGAAGGCAGCCATGACCATGCCCTGAATCTCTGGCTGCTCTTCTCAGTGCATCACAAGACCTGCCCTGCCCTGCCCTGCCCTGCCCTGCCCCTACACTAGCCCAAGGTGTAGTGGAGAACACTCTGCTACCTCCAGTGTTGAAGAAAGATCCACCTTTCAGTCCAGCTGACCTCTGCAAATAAAGTGGAGACAGGGGTGACTATCTGGCCATTTAGTCTGGCAACCTGCTGGAAATACCTTGAGTTGGTCCTGTACATGGGAGTTGCTCAGTTTATGCACTTATCTTAAATTCTCTGGGGTGCACTGGGGAGTGCACTTAAATTCTCTGGGGAGCCAGTGTGGTGCAGTGATGAGACCCTGAGAGATCAGCACTTTTGCTCCCACTTGGGCAGCACAGGAAGTTCACTGGGAAATTTTCAGCCAGTCACTGACTTTCAGGCCAACCTACCTCATGAAACTGTTACGAAGATAAAATGGAGAGGAGAAGGAGCTTGTAAGCTGCATTGGCCTCCTCGCAAAAGGGTAAACAAAAAGCAAGATATAAAAGGTGAAAGAATTGAATGATCTGAAGAGAAACCAGAAGAATACAGAACAATTTAATGGAAATTTTATTGTGCTTAGCATGACTACTGGAAGCTCAGGGGAATTTGGAAAGGAAAGAAGAAAGCAGTAGAATTTGAACTAGTTATAAAATCTGTTGATGTAAAGAATAATGATTTTTTTCTTCTTTTTTGCAAACTCTCATAGAGTGCGAGAAGATATGAAGAGAGTCAGTTTTGGGGGCTGCAATATATGGGCTGTATTTGCTTATAATTCCCTTGGCAACTTAGTTTATTTTGTTCACTTTAGTCAGTTCTGTTTATATTACTTTTTTATTCTACATTCTCTTCTATGTATTTGTATGTTTTAAGAAAATAAAAAACAAAAAAGGGGAAAAAGCAAGGTAGAAACACAAAAAGAATAAATAAAAATACAAGCAAGTCATATCATTTTAACAAAACCTACTTCCAGATGGGCACTCTTAGGTTCTCAGCTTTAGGCAGAGTTGGTTACACCTTGACTTTTCTAGAACTAAGTTATTAGAACATCTGTGGCAATGTGCACAGGTATGAGGTATGAGAATGGTCCAGTGAATGCAGCAGAAGGGCATCTTGCCAGTGTGGGGAAGACCCGGAGGGAACAGTGTGGGTCTGGAACATGGAGATCTGCCTTGCACTGAGTCAGGTCGTGTTGTTGATCCTGCCTAGCAGCATCTCTCTAAGAGTTCAGGTAGGATTTCCAAGCCCTACCTAGAGGTACCAGAAAAGAATGTGATTTACAAAGCTCTGGACTATTGCGGGAGGGATACTGAGTCATCCCATCCTGAACAAGTACACCTGGCTGCAAGGAAACCAGCACTAGTGATGCTTCTGCACTCCTTGGTCTTTCCAATGTGACCTGCAGTACAATGAATTATACTATTTAAATATAACCACTCAGTGTGGTTTCCTTTTCAGGTAGCCTCTTCTTCTGAAGATACACTGGGAAGAAGATTGACCCATGTTCTACAAATGAAACAAATACACTCTGAACAACTTGATGTTGTACTTTGTGCATGTACTGAATGAAATCTTCCTAGTAACGATCAAATCAATTGGCAGAATGACTAGCATACAAATATATAAACTCTCATAGTAGGATGTGATCAAGTTTGAAGTCTTGCATCAGTGAAGTGACACTTTATTGAAATGTGGATGGTAATATCCTACTAGAGTCAAAGGCCCCAGTCCTCCCCGCACCCCCTTCTCCATTAAGTCAGCAACTCAGTAAATGTTCTCTTATTCAGACTGACAGAATCTAATTTACAGGGCAGAATAACCTATTTTCAGCAAACTTCATGTCCAGTGTATATGACTGAACTAACCAAAATCCAGAACTGAGGTCCCTTTTTCTGGAAGGAATTCTGCATGCTACTGAGCATTACTGATATTAGAAATTCTTTCACTGCCACACAAGGCTAAACGAAATCATGCTAAGTCACCCTGTGAAACAGGCAGGATGCTTAACTCTTTGCCAAATAAACATGGTACTCCTGACTGATGACAGGACTAGTTCTTCCCCCCATTCTTCCTCAGTCCTCCAGCCTGCTCTGGGAGGTATCCCAGGTGCCTTTGCACCTATATTTTGTTGCCTTAGTCCCTGTCTCTGCAATTGGTTTGATGAGTTTTCTGGCTACCAAGGGAAATTCCTCCCTACTATATCAACTTGCCAAATGGAATTGATTTGCGGAGCTCTTATATAAGTGGTGATGTCTTCACTAGATTTTTTCTTCACCGGTGATTTTCACTGTTGTGTGAGAGTGCAAGTCCTCTATTTTAATATTTGGACAAATATTCCCATATTCCTGTCTTCCCATTCTTCAATTACATTGCTACGTAGGCAATTCTCTCTCTCTCTTTCAATAAAGGGTTGCTTTCCAGTACACTGAAGCATGCACATCCACTGCCAGAAAAATATCACCTCTGCAGCTGCTTTCAGCTCCCTCATGCTTCCGGCCTGTCATTTCCCTCTGTTGCTACTGTTTCATCTTAATATGGGTCGCAAAGCAGTGAAAGGGTCAGGACCCAAACCCACGTCATGGCAAATCAGCACAGGGATTGCTGTAAAGGCAAGTGCCATTTGGTCCTGTGTGTGTGTGCAGGGCCGCCAACATCTTCTGTGAATGTGCTCAGGACAATCTCCAGGAAATGTCTTCACAATTTTTAGGGACATGGCACAGAGGCCAGTGAGAAGGGATGAGAGAGGATGGGCATGTAAAAGCGCAGGCAGCAGTGTGTGTGTGTGTGTGTGAGACAGAGGGGTACCATTCTAGTTGAATGACTCTGTGGCCATTCCCAGCAATCCATAATAAAAACAGCTTGCTAGGTTTGGATGGTACAACAAACCACAAAGAGTGTAAACAAACCCTAAAACAATCAGTATTCAGGATTGCTCATTCATGAAAAAATAAGCCAATCTTCAGGAACCACAACAGGTTTGCACAATACAGCAACTCATTGGACAGGTGAGAATGATGCCCCAACCACAGTGGTTTCCTGTGCAGGATGGTCTGGAGAGTCATTCAAACCCTTTTGTTGTACTTCAGCATAATATTTTTCTAGAAACCACAATGATAAACATTGTCCTATGATTTCCATACTTTGCTATAGGTTTCACCCATTATCTGGTCCTGGAATCATGGTTTCCATGCAGAGAAGCAGTGTGGGATTGAATTTCAGGTGCAATGGCTGATGGGATATGTGCCAACAGCTGGATGACTGAGCAAGCATGGTGGAAACCATGCTAGAGTAGAAACCACATGATTTCTACTCACTTGTCAGGCATATTCCAGGCAAAAAAACAGTACACCATGGATATCATGTAGGATTGGTAGTTGTGACATGTGAACCTAGCAACTGATTGGGTTCAGATATCATAGCAAGTCACAGTGGATTTTAACTCTTGTTAGTCTGCCATGTTATAAAATACAATCATGGTAATTCATCACAGTAAGTTTGGTCCTTAGAACCACAATAAGAAACAGCAGCTTGTTCTATGGTTTCTCCATAGCTTGCCATGTTATCTAAACCCAGGATCATGATTTCCACATCCTGGTATGCAACTACCGCAGAGTTTTCTGGAAAGAGTAGAAACTACAGGAGCCACTCCAGCCATTCAGCCTCTATGCGCAGACCACTGAGGAAGAGCCAGGCAACACAGGCGGGGACTGATGTGTACCTAGGGATTAAATATCAGGCACAATGACTAATGGGATATGTACCAATGGTGTCAAGATTAAATGGGGAGGATGGAAACTATGGTAACATGGAGACCACTTGATCATCTGTCATGTAGATCATGGCAAAGAAATGAACCATGGCAACTACCCAGGGATGCTTATTGTGTTGTGTGAACATTGTCTGAACAATGTCTGTGTCTGAACATTGATGGAGGATTGTTCTGTCATGCAAAGGCCGGTCCAATACATAATTCATTATTTTTTCCCTAGTCAATTCTTTTCCTGGAATATTAAGAGCCAGTTTGCAGTTCAGCTAAGTTTGCAGTTCAGCCCAGTTCAGTTTGCAGTTCAGCCAGTTTGCAGTTCAGTTCAGTTCAGTTCAGTTGACTAAGTTCAGCTTAGTCAGCTATTGGGACTCTTGCATCCTGGAAGAGCCTATGGTTAGGGCAATTATTGGCACCCTAGACATGGAAGGACCTATCAGTGGTCCTTGATCTGCCACTACTGTGGTGAGCCATCAGTAGTCACTGCCACCTTCTTCCTTTCTGGGTGGTCTCCTTTCTTATTCCCTCTGTATCACATGACTTTTCTTCCTTGCTTCATGGAGAGGGCAAGAAGAAATGCTGGCAGACTGATCACATTCCACGTAGAAAAGCAGACCCACATGGAAGCTAGATCTTACCTAAGCTTTAGCAATCAGCACTCTATCTCAAGGATGAGGGATATCTTGGGGGTGAGAGGGCATCCACAGATCTGGTCTCCAACACCTCATTGCCAATATTTGTTCACCAGCATCTGTCACCTGAAGTAGCTGTCTCATTCTGTCTAATGGCACAGACCGCAGTGGAGCAAAGAGCAGCCAGCAGCCCTGAAAGTGTTGCTAGAGCTCCAGGTGTTGGATCTTGTGACTCATGAAGAAGGGGAGAAGCTGCCAAGTAGAGCCTCCTGTGAAATGACACCACTTCTCAAACCTGGAACCAGCTGTGCTTTTTTGTTACATATAAAGGAGGAAAGAAAACAGCTTTCAAGCAATCAGCAATCAAAAGTTCGTTCCTCAAGTTCATCAAAGACAGGTACATTGGTCTAATTTGCAACTAAAAACGAATCCCTCTGTGCTAATGCTAATAAGGCGATAATATAACAAGCAGTTACATTTGCTTTAGAAATTGCAAAGCACTGTCAGATGTATTTTGATACTCATGATTAATTGCCATCTGGATATATGAATTTATAAGTGATTTGCTCAATGTACTTTCATAAATGAAACTGAATCGGATGTAAACCAAAAACCATCTGTGATCTTCTAAAATTGTGACATTTTATTATTGATGTTATTTTCCTGTTTTGCTGTCAACTGCTGTGACAGCCCATGAGCAAATGAATAATTGAGCTGAACTATGCTAGGACAGAAAGGAGTGAGCTGCTATCACCTCACCAGTGGGATGACCAAGAAATCCTATACTTGTTCAGCCTAGAAGGGAGACAAAAACACACCATGAGGGATGAATGAATCTGTCACTTCCACTTTCTCTCACAATTCTGTTTAAAATGTCATATTTTTTTTTAAATCCCCTGACTATGGTGAACTTCACAGATTTTTCCCCCAGATTCTTATCAAAGCCAAACTGAAACAGAATTCACACAACCAAATACACACGAGATTCTCACCCATCCCTCCACACACTGTGGCACTGAGTGCCATTCCTGTGTGGAGATCACTATTTTTTATGGCTGGAAATAGTGCATAGTAGATATAGTTAAGGCTAGAGTTTTGTACAAACCACATCTCCAAATTTTCCATCCAAAAATTTCTACTAAAAAAGTTCCTTATTTCTCCAAGTGAGGAGAAATTCACCAACAGTTTCTCAAAGTTGGGGTGCACCATGGGTAAGTGTTGTAGCACATCTCACTCTTTTTCCCTAAAAGTTTTGGGCCCTTTTTGTACTACCATTGCAAGTGGTAATAGCAGCAACTTTGGTGGCAGCCGAACCATATTTTGTATCCTCCACAATGACAATGTGAGTTGGGCAGCATGGTGTTTAGCTCCAGGGAACAGATGGAGTGCTAAAATCTGTCCTCCTGAATTTCTGTTTCCTCATAAAAGATGCTTCTATTTTTTCCTGCCTCATTCTTGAGGCATTTCATAGTTTATTTTGAATTTGCTTTGTTTTCATGTTGGATATTGCATTTATCTAGTCCCTGCAAGATGGTCAAGAGTATTGCTTGTGTTTTCTTTTTCTATTACAATGGTACCTCAGTTCACAAACTTAATTTGTTCCATGATTCTGGCTGCGAACTGAATTAGTTGTGAAACAAGTCAAATTTCCCCATCAGGTTCAATGTAAATAAGGTTACTATGTTTTGAACCATATGTAATTTTTTTAAACCACAAAAATATGAAACAAACTGCTGTGCAGTATGAAGAGAGAAAAGACTAACCTTGCTTGAGGCGACTTCTGGCATGGAGGACAGGAAGGTGGGTGGGGAGGAGGTTATTGTTTGGAGGGAGAGTCTGCAACCGTGATCTTGACTAGAAGAAGCTGCGACCATGTGTCAGAGTGGGAAGATGACCGCGTTCATGTTTGTGTGAACATGACCCTGGCAATCTTCCCCACACAAACATGATCGTGGTCATCTTCCCCACACCGCAACCACATGTCAGAGTGTATTCCAGCAGGGAAGATGGCCCCAATCATGTTTGTCACCCAATGTGGAGTCCGCAAACAGAAGCAACATTTTGCCAAACTTTCTGTTCACGAACCAAATTGTTTGTGAACAGAAGCATTTGTGAACTGAAGTATTAATGTATGTGTCTGCTCTGCAGCCTTCTAGGCTCCTTCTAGGCTTCCTAGAATATTAAGTCTTTTTTCAGCTGTCTTTTTCTGGAGTTTGATTGATGAGTCAGAAGGCAAGGAGCATACAAGTCAACTGATACAGATATTATTGTGCAATGAAAGAAAAGAAACTCACCTGCACTCTTTGGCCATTTCATAACTAAGGTAAACCCAAAAATCCCAACCCATGAGAATTTTCCTAACATGTTCTTGTCCTTTGATTTTTTTTTCAAATTATTTATTTTTTTATTTTATTTTATTTATATACATATTTGTATGCCGCCCCTTGCAAATTAGTTAAAAGTATTGTTAAAGATAAAACAAGAAAGCATGTAGAAGGAGAAACCCTGCTAAAGAAAGATGAACAAAGGGAGGTCTTGTCTCATTAATTTTTTTTAAGTTCTTTGAGAGTACCTTTAAGGGGCCAGGTGTGATCTGGTAAAAATTGTTTGCTTGGATTTCTAAAAGACTTTCAACAAAGCCTTTCACCAAAGACTTAGCAGTCATGGAATAAGAGTGGAGGCCAGGCCCTCTGGATCAGTAACAGAAAACAGAGAGAAGGAATAAATGGCAAATACTCCCATATTGTAAACAATGGTCCTACAAAGATCTGTATGATGACCAGTACTTTTCAACTTATTTGTAATGATTTGAAATTAACAATGGCTCATGAAACATCCATATTTATTTAGGGTGATTAGAAAAGAAAAAAAGAATGGTAAGAAGCAAAAGGATCTCTACAAAGTAGACATTAAAATGACAATGTGCTTCAATGTAAGTAAGTGTAAATTAAAACACATTTGAATAAAAAATCTTGACTTCAATGATAAGCTAATATGATCCAACCAAAACAAACAAACAAACAAAAATTTTGGGAGTTATGGTTGACATAACAACTCAACAAAAATTTCAGCCCAGTATCCAGCTGCTATGAAAAGGATACACTGATTAGGTACATTGATGTTAGGCATAATTAAGAAAAAGAATTGAAAAGAAAACAGACAATATCATACTGCCTTCCCACACATTTATGGTGCAATTACACTTGGAATACCATGAACGGTTCTGCTTACCACCTGAGAAAGTGTAGTACAGTTTTTAAAAGTGCATAAAAGGGCAGCAAAATAATTAAGGGGTTGTAGCAACCCTCCTGTGAGGAAAGGTGAGATTGTTTAGCTTAGAGAAAGGATAAGTGGAGTTATGATAGAGGTGTATAAATTAAGGATAGTGTGGAGAAAGTGGACAGGGAGATATTTAGCTCTCCCAGGAAATTTGGGATTCATTAGTCACTAGCCACAGTGAATAGCTATGGTGAAATTAACTTCTACAAGATGTAGTTATGGAGAACAATTTGGATTGGATTACACATGGAGGACAAGGCTATCAATGGCTACTAGTTCTAATGGTGATATACTTCCTCCACTGTGAGAAGTAGCATGTCCATTTATACAAGTTAGTGAAGAACTTGAGTAGGAGATACAGTTGCACTCATGTGGGTCTCCCATGGGCAACTGATCTGCCCTGCAGTGAACAGAATGCTGGACTAAATGGACCCTTAATCTGATCCAGCATAATTCTTCTTACTTTCTGATCTAGATCTACCACATTATGCTACATTTATACATATTTCCATGGCATGCAAGTTTCAGAAATTGACAACTGACTATTTGAACTCAATATTTGTGGTGACTATGAGATTTTATACAAGAACTTTACAAACCTGTTCTACATAACTTTAAATATAGTCCGACACAATGAATAAGATAGTTTGCAAGAATGATCTGACATGCCTCTTCTTATTATTTCTTTACTTCCATGTAGTATATGAAGCTGGTGTGAACCTGCCTTTTTGTTGTTATTGGAAGCCTTGTAAACCCATCTGAAATAAATTCAATCTGAAATTGGATGAAGGCAGTACAGATTTATATTGCCAAAATACTATTTACTTAATTCTGATAATCTGAACTAAATGCAGAATGATGAAGAAAACTAAAACCATTATCTAAACAAGAAAATATTGGGAATTATTTTTTACTTCCAAAGAAAGGTAAACAAAAAGGCTTGCCATTGCCATTAATACTTGAATTAACTCCACAGCCTGGCAATCTGGAGTTATTTCCTTAGAATATTATTCCCCTGAGATACTTAACTCAAGGTTACTTGCCTGCCCTTTTATGCTAACAATTGTATATTTTTAAGGGTTGGAAATATACCTGAGGTGCTTTGAGATAAGAATAATTGGAAGTAAGAGAGGAAAATCCTAAAACTATTTACAACTTCAAAAAGACTTGCATAGATTTCAAAAGCAAATCTGTTTTGAGGAAGCACTGGAAAAAAAGACCACATATCACAGTGTCCCCAACTTGCTGTGCCATGTATTCCCTTCTTGTGCAACCCTGCACAGGTTTAGATGCAAAAAATCCCTGTTTAATATCTCAACCTGTGTAATCTTGTATCCTTAGGCAAGGCACTCACTTTTCCCTTCCCATTGCAATCTAATCTTCCTCTTCCTATGTATTTATTGGATTTCTATCCCATCCCACAGCCCAAGGACTTTCTGCATGGCTTACAATAAAACAATAATAAAACAACAATAAAAGAGTAAAATAATTGAACAATTAAAAACATAAAATCCATTAAACGAATACAAAATCTATCAGCTAAAAGTTACATTAAGGCAACAGAGTAATGAAATTAAGACAGTCTTACAAACCATTAGCTACTAAAGTATCTGTTAAATAAAAACACCTTTCCCTGGTTCCAAAATGAGAGCAGAGATGGTGCCAGGAATACCTCCTTGGGGCAGGTGTTCCATAGGTGGGGTGCAATCACACAAAAGACCCTTATCTGAGCCATATCTCCCCACACTTTGTTTAGGGATGGCTCTTGGAAAAGGACCTCCACTGAAGATCTTTATGGTTAGGAATGGATCTATGGAGACATGCATTCCCTCAAATATTCTGGACCCAAGCCATTTAGGGCTTTATATGTTAATATCAGCACTTACGTCAGTCAGTGTAGCCAATGAAGGACTGGTTTAATGTGTTCTCCAGGACCAGTCTTCATCAAAAGCTGAGCTGCCCTGTTCTGAATTAGTTGGAGTATCTGGACCATATTCAAATTCAGTCCCACAATAAGTACATTGCAGTAATCCAGGAGAGAGGTTACCAGTGCGTGCATGATTGTGGCAAGACTCTGCTCATCCAAGTAGGAACATAACTGAAAATCAGCCTAAGCTCAACAAGATTGCTCCTGGCTATGGAGCCCACCTGAGAATCAAGTGACAATGTAGGGTCCAAGAGCAACTCCAAGCTATGAACCTTGTCCTTTAGGGGAAGCATGACACCATCCAGGACAGGTTGCAAATGTCCTAGATGGCCTGACAGACTGCCCACCAGCAGCACTTCTTTCTCGTCCGGGTTGAGCTTCAGCTTACTCCTCCTCATTCAGTCCATTACCCAGCTCAGGCACTGGTTAAGAATGGTTACTTCTCAGGTATTATAGCAATTGCTGAAATGTAATATACATGAAGTACTTTGGAATTATGGCAATGCTATTTAAATCTAACCAATAGGGTCCAACAATCTGGCCTAGGGTACAAAGAAAGAAACAGGAGTTTCATGTATGCCAGGAGTGGACAGCAGGGGAAGGTCTGGTGATGCTCTGGACCTTCCTCATGGGGCTACTCTGTTGGCAAGAATCTCAGTTCAGTTCAGGATAAGAACACACTAACATTCACAATCATCTCTATATTCAATACAAAAAACCCTTGAGATGAAAAAAAGAAATAACATAACATGTGCATGAATCAAAAATGACATCTGCCCTTCCAGGAGTAGGGTTTTGAGTGCTTAGCTCTTCAATGGCTCCAAGCATTAGGGTTGCCAGCTTTTTTCCTCCCCTGACAGTCTTCTCACCCTTAATTGCTATAAGGCAGCCAAACATAATGAAGCTATTCCATTCTGGGAATAGCTGCCATTATTGAATTTGGCTGGTGCAAAAGGATAAGGATTTCATTTCAGTTTGTTTTTAATAATAATTTGCCAAACTTCACTATGTGCTGGAGAACTTGAGATCTGAAAAATCTGCATGTCAAGTGAAATTGACACATGTACCCATTCCTGTGTCAAGCATCCTCGTCATTGCTGTTGTGGTTCCATATTTGTTTTCAGAAAAATGTTAATGTCCACCATCTTTTAAAAGATGTGATCTGCTTAGAGAGTCCTTGAACTAATTTAATGCAGAACATACGTTGCATAAATGAATGGATAAATAACATGAATAAATTGCACACATTGGTGTATGCATGCACACATATACACACACCGTCTTTAAAGAAAGTACATACAGGATGGTGCAGGGGAACAGGAAATTTTGGAACTAGGAGTTGGCAACCCTGGGACATCAGTGCAACCTTGTTTAGAACCCCTTGCAATTAGTTATAATGGAACAGGTGAGTGATGCGCCATGCGCATTCACTGTAAAAGGCTTTCATAAGAATGGTGATAGTGTGACTGCCACACAAATGGAATTTCAGCATCATTACCAGTGAGGACATCATGATCGTGTCCCATCTGCTCATGCAATTACAACATGGATGTGTAATTTCAAAGAAATGGGTTCAGCCTTTAAAAAGAAGTCTCCAGGTGGTGTTTGAATGGCCCGCACACCAGAGAATATTGAGGCTGTTTGACCACTATTGTGAGGAACCCTTGCTGCTCCGTTCAACAACGCGCCTCATTGCTACATTTGGGATGATGAAGCATGCAAAGGATACTGCCCGAGTTGAAGTTCCATCCCTACAAATTGCAGATTGTGCAGGAACTCAAACCCAATGACCATGTGTTGCATCAACAGTTTTGTGAGCTGGACAACACCTTCATGATGTTATTTTCAAGACATAAAATGAATATTGATTACCATCATTAATTGCATATTCTGTACAATACATTTCATCATAAAATGTATTTTGTAATGTGTTTATTCATGCATTGAACATCAACTGGAAATTTCCCATTGTCCTGTACTTGCTGTTACATGCCATCAAGTAATCTTCAACTTATGGTAACCCTATGTATGAAAGCCCCCCCCGCCCCAAATGTCCTGTCCATGACAGCCCTGCTCAATTCTTCTAAGTTTAAGAGCATGGCTTCCTTTATGGAGTCAATCCTTCTCTTATTTGGTCTTCCATTACTTCTGCCTTCAAATTTCCCTAGCATGATGACCTTCCAGAGGGAGTCTTGCCTTCTCATGAAGTTTCTGAAGTACCATATATTAAATGTGTGAGTGTTTGCATGTATACACCATATAGCTAGAGATGGAGGAATATGTCAGTTTCAATTTCTCTCCTGTTTCTTTGCCTCTGATGCTTTCTGTTATGTTATGTCGACTTTGTGCATGTTGGCACTTTCTTATCAGAGAATGAACAAAAAATCCTCACTCATTCTTACTGGCCAGCTTAATTGGTCTAGGTATTCTTAGCACGGAGTGTACCACGCTGTGCCTCCCTGCCATATTCTTATTGAAGATGAGGAGTCTGAAAGGAAAACCTGGTAGCAACTCTAATCCAGTATTACAAGAACTGTTGAATGATTAGAGTTTCAAGTGCAGACTTTCAGGAAGGAATCCTATGGGCTTTCGCAAGCATACGTTTGCTAGGATAAAAAGGCAGGCAAGTAAGGCATCAAAGAATGGCCTCAACTGGTCTTGGAGACTGGGCAAGCAATCTTGCGGTGGGGAGGGGACAGGATTAAGGAGGTGGGGAGACTGTATAAGCCAGGGTGCAAGCCGTTGCAGTCTGATTACCTCCTGCCCAGCCCAAACAGCCAAGTTGGATGGGCAAAAAGTCCATCTAGCAAAAATGCTGAACGGATGAACAAGGGAACTGAACATCGCCTTTGTCATTGTCTCACTGTCTGCATAGAATTTGCATTAGGATTGCACCTGTAAGAGCCAAGCACTAAAAGTCATGGACTTGGATGAACAAGTCTCTGCTTGTTTCACTTCCTCTTATAATTGACCTCACCCCCCTTCCCAGACACCTTTTCTCTCTGATCCATTTGCAAAGACCTTTGCAAACTTTGGTAAGTTCCTATCAAAAAATGAACTGAACCAAACCCTACATATATCATTGTTCTTACACTCAAATGTTGTTGGGCATATATTTTCTCTGACAACTTCATGAATATGAAATGAATTCACACAAGTTTTAATGAATATTAGATGAATTAATAATGACTGTTCATTCACCATACAGTGTTGGGGATGTTTTATGAGTGTAAAGAGACAGGATTGTTACTAGCAGTTATTTATGTATGTTCAGTAATTAATCTAACACAGTTTGCATACATAGCCAGAGTATACATTAAACAAAACAAATATAACTTACATCAGAATATCTTGGATACTTCCTTTTTCTTTTTTCCAGACAAGTCCCAGTGCTGATCACTGGAAACATATTTATTTTCACAATAGAGATAATATCTGCAAATATTCCAGGCTAGAGACTTGCATGCATTTATGGCCTTCTTATGTTCAGACTATCATGGCTGGAATAGGAGTGCACAGTGGTTAAAAATCCACAGTCTCCCCACAGTTCTCAAAACATCTTTCCCCACCCCTGCATAGCTAAGAGTGGGGTGAGTGATGAGAGAGTACTGAAGGCAAGTTGAGGGTCCTGAGAGTACACCAGGCATGTCAATTTGTGTAGGGCAAAGAGATGGGGCTGTTGGAATAATATTAGCCCTTGGATCCCCATCCCTGAGCCTGCTGTTGGTCTCTTGTTTGGGGCTGCTGAGCAAAGATATCACCTGAAAAACATGTGGCCTACAATCTCCAACATCTGGCCGGCATTTTATCACCTTGGGGAGACAAGGCAGGTGGTGAAATCTTCCTAATCAGGAAAAGATGGGCTTGTTTGTCCACAGTGGGACATGGACAGGTGTGCGTGAAAGCTATGAGGCTATGCACAAGCACCTGCTGAGCTTAGTTGCAGAATGGCTTTTCTTCTTTCACTGCGGTTTTTCAGGTAGGCTCCATTTGACACCCTTTTGTGGATGGAGGAGACATCCTTTTCAGTCAAATATCTAGTGGCTCTTTGGTCTAGGGCAGTCTTCCTTCCTACCCCCAGCAGCTGGGAGGTGCAAATTTCTCATCCTGTGTTGCAGCCTGTTCCTTGCTCCAGGCCAGATTGGCTACTCTACTTTAGGGTGGGGATTCCTGGCCCGTCTGCCTTTGGCAAAGGCTGGTCACTGGGGCCACCATGTTGCTAGCAGCCTTCTCAGACTTCTCTGGTTTTGGCCAGGTTCCCTGGGTTATTTTACTGAAGGGGACAAGGGAGGCCCACTGAGGATGCAACCGGCAGTGGTCTGGGGTATCAGCTCCTTCCCACAAAACTGTTGTACAAATTGCAAAGGCCTGCAATAGGATGCCACCACCTGGGAAGACTACCTTGTCTTTACTCATGGAGCAGAACCTGGACATTGCCCTGCCTGATTTCTCCTGAGGCTAACATGGACCTTGCTTTTCCAGTGCCTCCTGGGAAAAGATGAGAGAGGCAAGTAGGCCAAATTACTCTTTCATCTACTTTGGAAGGTGAGTGGCCAGATGTATCAGTGATTTCAGTTCAATTGGTGAAAGAAGAGAAATTGAAGAAACATTTTAGCTCCCACAATGTAGAGTTAAAAGAAGGGAGGTCCCAGACTCCTAGGGAAACCAGAAGTGGACTTTTTCTCATATTGGACCGTGCTGTCTTTATTTTGAACCTTTCAAGAAAGGTTTGCCATATGGAATTAATGCTGCTTCCTCTTTTCTTTCCCCCTTCACTGGCTTTCATCTCTGACAGTTGTATGGCAGGCAGGGACAACATGTCCCCCTTTGCTCTGGGATGGGTTGTACTGATGAATACAGCCAGTGCAAATGAATGATCATTTTGTTTCCATGTCTTTTTAATGAGAATTTACCAAAATTCATAAATGACTTTGTATTTTGGATGGAAAGAATCTGGGGCTTAAAATTGTGAGAGAAAGCAAATGTGACAAATGTGTCCATACCTACCCAGTGTTTTGTCACTTATCTGGTGCTTGTACCTTAATGGTGCTTATGCACGCATGTTGACAGCCCATTTGATGAGGCGTGACCCTCACCAAAGGAAGCTTGTTGGCTTTGGTTTCTGTATATCATGCGTTTCCAATGCAGATGCTTCTCAGAAGAGTCCCTGCTGTTGCTGCTTTTACAACATCTGTCTCTGCCTCACAGCAACCAACACAGATTGTGTAAACGAGCAAGAGTGAGTTATTTTCTACCCAGATTGACAGCAGTAATAGCTGTTCTCACTTCCTGAGTATTTATGATGGTGTGGGGGGAGGTGTATGTGGAATGACTAAAGTAGCTATGGATATGAAAAAAAATTCTAATTTCAACCCATGCTGACATTTTACAATTTTCACTAATAAATGATGCAGTCCTGCTGTGTATTTCATCAAGCTATTTAAATAAATACCCTCATCTTCAGATGAAGGCATTGACTCTGTAATCCTTATCTTTAAATAAATTATATTTACCAAGATTTTTTTCTCATTTTACAAAAATGCTTGCATAATAAAAAGTGACATAATGTCAAAATGAACTACCATGCCACCTATAAAAGTCCAGGAAGGAGAGCAAGGAAGGAGCTGTCATGTTAAGATTATGGACACTAATGCTGAAAGATAGGTGTCTCTATATATTCAGTCATTTTTAAAGTCATTCTTTGGCTATAGCCCTCTCAGGGAGGATTACAATTCAAAACATATACAATATTACCATGTAGGGAAAAACAAACAAACAAGAGTAATATAAGCTAGAGCAAAACCATTCAAATTCAGTGCTATTTCCTATATAAACCTCTAGGTTTATTAACTATTTGAAATTGTTTCCAACATTTAAGGAATGGACTACACATTCTTTTGAATTCATGTAGCTTGTAACAGAACATTAAGACCACGTCTTTATATCTATTTTTGATCACTTGGTCACTGTATTATGAGAAAGGCGAGACTTTCATTTTCTTGTTGTCTATATGGACTCTATGTTTCTGCTGTCTAACTTGGTATGTATGTATGTATGTATTTAAAGCTTTTATAGACTGCCCCATTACTGGTGTCTTGGGACAGTATAAGTCTATTCTTATCCTTTCAGTCTTGTTTGTGCCCTTTCGAATATTACTTTTGCTAGGGATGCTCTATGAATTCAATCTGCACAAATTGCTGTAAAAATTACCTGATCTGTACCTCTTTGGACTCATGTACAGACCTAGGCAAAATTATTCACAGGATTTGCTACTTCTCTGAATGTTGTGGCACAGTTCTCAGTAGTTCTTGCATATATTGTAATGCACATTAAAATATGTAATTTGAAGATATTTAAAAGCATAGGAAAATCACAGAATAATGAAGAAATGGAACAGGATGTAATCATAGGTAAAATATGAAAGTGACGTGATCAGAAATAGAGGTGTTCTGTTTCCTAAGCCTATACAGAGAGGCACTCCTTTACATCTCTCTCTCTCTCCCTCCCCTCCACTCATTTCAAGGAAAAGCTCAGGACAGTCCAGATATTAGTAAAACTGCCATTCCTCTTCATTACATTTTCTGTGGTGAAACTTTTCCTTTAATTTACTAGTTCACCCACTGCCCATAACTTGTAAAAATACAAGCCCCCTCCTTGGCCAAGATAGCAGTAAAGGAGTTTGGGTCTATTGTTCATGACCCCAAACTAAATTTAATAATGAACAGAATCTTGGATATATTCAATAAAGATGCTCTTAGCAGCAACTATCTTTTTGTGAGAGTACAATACCTACCTTTTTCAAGGTTATTACCAGTCTCTGAAGTCTCACACTGTGTATGGGAATACATTAACAGAAGGCAATGTGTCAGTTTCTAGTTAGACTGCTTTTTAAAAAGCTCCCATAAATACTAAATTTTAAGTGTTCCCAATAAACACAATGGGAGGTTACAGTGTTAAACAAGAGTTATATCAGGAAGCACTAGGAACGTCTCACCCTCCAGGACTACTTTTTTTGAAATCACTGTGATACTCCTTTATTAATAAAAAATAAAAAGTACTTATTCTTGATAGTGAAGCTGGCTTATTTCTGTGATACCTTCCATTACTGAGCAACATTTTCCACTTTCCTAAATCAATAGAAAGCTGATTGATGGTTACTGTCACAGGTCACCAAGTTAAGCCTATGGGATATGAGTTTGTGAACCTCAATATTGATGGTTTCTGGATGTGTCTTGATCCACTGGAATGACTGCATAGATGAGCATTCAGGGGCATACTGGTCCCTCTGATAGCAAAAGTTAGCAGCATCAAAACTCAGGGCAGTAGGCCAAATCCAGCCTATCTAGGGTCCCAGTCAAGCCCTCTGAATTGGCTGTTCTCCTTATCCTAGCCTCAGCCCCTTGGCCCCGTAGCTATTCACCTGGTCATTTCCAGCAATTGTGGAATGTCCTGCTTTTTTTCTGCTATAACTTAGTTACAAGTAGTAAGCATGTTAAACTAAAATATGTAGGTATTTTTGACATTTTGAGGCACACCCCTTTGGTCTTTGGTGCTACCTTTTTGCCTTCAGCCCTGCCAGCTGCTGGAATACAGCTCTAAGTGCTTCTCTGAAAGAGATGAAAGAGGCTCAGTTCTCCAGGTATAGGTCAACAGTATAACTCAGCATGTGCACACACACACACACACACACACAGAGAGAGAGAGAGAGAGAGAGAGAGAGAGAGAGAGAGAGAGAGAGAGAGAGAGAGAGAGAGAGAGAGATGTTTACAAAAATGAATCTGGAATTATCACCCTTCAGGGAACTTTCTGTTCCCCAGGCATGTTAAGAGTTCCAAAAATATTTTATAATGGATTTAAGGATCTTTTAAAGACCACAAGTATCTACTTTCTGGATTGTTATTGATTCTGTTCTGCCTATTATGTTTTGATTAACTGATTTTAATTGATTGATGTTTAGTAGTTAGTGTTTGATTATCAGGATAGTTTAGCAGAGGTTTTATCTATGCCATGGTTTTACTTTGCTGGCATGTGCTACTACAGTTAAGGTAAGAATTTTATTTCAGGTTAATAAGAATCTGCAAAAATTCACAAAATTCCTTATATTTGGATTTTTTAAAATGTGGGAGAAATTGCAAATGGCATTTATCCAGTGAAGTCCAGGGCTTTGAGAGCCCTTATAAGTCTGGGTTTATATCTTGCATATTCAACCATGCTAGGGCTCAAGGTTGCCATTGCTTTTCCTTAATGGGCACCTCATTTTTACCTGCTATCTGCTCAGCAAGCATATTGTGATCTTGAGAATTCCTACTCCATTTGGCTGGTGCAGATGGGTGATATGAAACAGGGTGCTGGTTTATTTCACATGCCCCACCATGAATGGGGAAAAATATACATTCTTTTATTGTGGCAACAAAATCTTTGAGGAGGCACTGCTCTCTCCATGGGTTTAAATACACTTCTTTTTTGTGACAGCATGATGGAGGTCTTTCATTTCAAATTTAAAACTCTGATTATATTCTGGTAACAGCCTGCCTCTGAAAAATTACAAATTTATGAGCACTTGTTAATTTTTAAAGAAAGAAACAGTGAAAGTGGTGGCATATATTGCTTCAGAATCATGTTCTGACATCGGTTGCTTCATAAATGCACACTGGAATGATTTTGGAGCCAATACCTGCAAAGTCAGCAGTCACTGAATGCCTAGTCTAAGTTTTTCTATAGCTTGTACAATCTGTGACACATGCGTACCATAAGGCTCTCGAGAACACTGGAGAGGAAGAAAACTTTTGGGGCTTGTGTGTGTGTTCAGCCTGAAATTTGACATAAGGCATTGTCAGCAGTATTTGAATAAGTGGCCTTCCTTAAAGTTTGTCACCTTGGCCATAGGTATTATGTGCCATGAGGCTCAATTGAATTAAAGTGAGAGAATGAATCAACAAGAAGTGCATTAGTTTAGCATTCTAAAGTGGTTATCTTGCTGCCCCAGGAGCACTGAGCAAACGCAACGTGTTCTTCCAGGAACTGATTGTACTTCCTGAGGCACCTGAAAAGCAGAAAGAAATTCAGTAGCTTACACAAGGGAGTCTTGCACTCCATTTCTTGAAACTCATAGTGACTTCATCTCAGCTCAGTTTCAGAGACAACTCAGTAGACATTGATAAATAGGATCCAATGGAGCTCTACAAGAATGGTATGTCTCTGAAGGTCCAATGTGTTTTATACAATGGTGGTTGAAAGCTTAAATGTGGTGCAGCTTGAGCATAATCTGAAATGTTCTTGAAAGTTATGACCAGGGGAAAGCTTGTTTGCCTGCATAGCAATGCATGTAAAAATTGATGCAATTTTCAGTGGCAATCGGGAGGAACTTTAGTTAGATGTATACCACACAGTTGCATAGAAAATCCTTGTTTGGGGCCAATGAAATGTGTTGCCCATAAGAGCAATCTGTTACGTAGCAGACACCTTTGTAGCTCTTAGTGCAAGTGGAGAGGTGTCCTTCCAGAACAGGCATTGCTCCTTGAATCAACTTCTGTTTGTTTGCACAGGAATATGGAAACTTTGGCTTTGCACAGAGGTGTTTAGGCATAATGGTGTATACTCCATATGTAAGTGGACCAAGCCTTGAATAGTGTCGCCCTTATACAGGTATATGCAGCCTGTAGGGCACATCACCCATGGACAAAATTTACTCTGGTATAGCAATGGCAGGAGGAAAACATAGATTTTCTTTTAAGAAAAGCATGGAAGGCGCATGCACTTTGTTTTAAAGTGAAGTAACTCCCAGAAGCATCCATAGACCACAATGTTGCTTGCAAACAATGCATACACTCCCTTGTTTTAAAGGATGCTCTCCAAATTTCTTTAGCAAATGTAATGGTGTGGTAATAGGGCATGGGCTCCACTAGTTTCTGGGAAGAAATTAGCAGCCAGATTGCAGGATATTGCCCATCCCAAAGCTAAAGAAAGCTCTGTATGTCAGCATCCTGATCACTTTAGTGTAAAATATCCTTCTGCAAGTCTGTTTTAAATCAAGAGAAAGGCAGGTTTCCTATTGAAGACCTTCTCTTCCAACACATAGAAGGTGTGGGAGCCAAGATATAAGAAAGAGAACTGGTTGAGTAAGTACAGCCTCACTCTCCCCTCACATGTTTGAAAGTGTCAGTGGCTGAATTACACCCAGTATAGTGAGTGTTTATCTTCATCTCTGAAGGTACAGACTGAATTTTATTCACAGCCAAACTACATAACCAAAACAACGATATGGCAGTGATCCTGCCTACTTTATAGACTGCAGACTGAGAATCAGTGCATGTTCCTTTTTCATGAAAAATATCTTGCATATTAATTGAATCATCACCCTGAACATCTGGGAAAGGGCTAGTTACAACACAAGTATGTGCAACAGATGTGACATGTGTATGTGATATAACACTTGCATTACTGAGTTCTGCAGTACCAAGAAGGTTGTCAAATTTAATATTTTTTCAGTGTGAGTTTGCATCAGTTCTCAAACATGCTCCTGGCTTAAGATTCTTAAAAATCATTCTTAAAAATCAAGTTCATTTTTGACCAGGATTTACCCAACTTGCATCTCCTGGAACAGAAAAGAAATGCAAAACCAATCTGTGCTCAAAGTTCATACTTCTAGCTTCAGGGTAAAATGAATGCTTTTGAAAATTGTGCCCAAAATCACACTTTTGGAACATGTGCTTTAATCAATGGGATAAAATGTGTATTTTGATACATTGATAAATATGCTTGCTAAATATATATGGCAGAATGTGCATGAAAATATCCATACATTTCCATATGAAAAAAGAAAAAAAGCTCACATTCTTGCATGAATATGTGTCTGAATGAGCTTTGAGGTGGCGTTTGGAGAACCTCAGTTACCTCAGGTTTTCCTTCTTCACATATCCCTGTCATGGCCCCCATACATATCTGGCATCCCAACATCAGAAAGTTGGGATGTATAACTTCTAACACATCTTCACAAATCATATTTTAGAAATTGGCCACTGAGAATATAACTACTTTTTGAATGGGAAAGCTTTTGACAAATGTCATTTTAATGAAATTTCAATGACTGCCTTCTCTGCGTCTTCATGTGAACTCTCCCATGCTAGACACATCCATATGGCTTTGTGAGCATAAAAGGAGAAGACTACCCACAGTTGTTTTGATCCAGCTTTCATCAATGGCCATTCTAATGAATATGCCTTTTGATTTGGTGTTTCCTTGATTTCACAATGTTGTTGCTGCTATTCCTGACCATGTGTGTATTTCTGATAAGTCTGGTCCCCCTTTTTCAGAAGTTCCCTCTGCTGACCTTGCATTGGCTTGCAATGGAAAGGCAGCTGCTGGCTGAAGCAGATTAATATGAGCTCTGATCATGTTGTTTTTGATTAAGGTCCTGAGGTTACAAAAATGTAATTTGTACCCCACAAGGTGCCATGGTATGAACAGTGACAGCAATTAATCCTTTGCCTGCTGATGACAATGATAAAATACCTGCTGCTGCCTCTAATAACTTTATTCAGGCTCCAAAAGGAAAATGTACCTTCCCCCATGAATTATGAAAGGGAAGGGGTTGGACTTTGCATCAGGCTGAAAGATTTTTTTGATCTTTGAAGTTAATGATTCTCCTTTATTAAAAAAAATCCACTTATTGAGAAATGTTTCAATAACATTTTTGCCTTTCTCATCTGTGGTATTAAAAAAAATTGGACTCTCATCACTGATCGTAGATAAATAAATGAGATGGGATTTGAGGAAACTTAATTAAAAAGAGGCACAAAAGTATAATAAAAATGTCTTGGAAAAAAGAATTTGCTAATGTCAAGATGCCTCGATGTATGATTGAAATGAGTGAGATTCCGAAGAAAGAACACCAAAGATTCTTTCTTGCCTTCAAAAAAGACCCATCGCAAGTCAGATTTGCAGTAACGAGGTCTTTTCAACATAACATGTACTTCTGGTGCTGAAAAGAAGAAGTTGTAAAATATGAAGCATACAAGGGAAGCTGCATGCACTCCAGTGGAGCTTTCTCCTTGCACTCATTTTGAGAATGCAGTGAAAGCAAAAGACTCTTGCCTTCCTCTTGATAATGAGATACTCATACTGACCCAGAATGACTTGTCAGATCAGGAAACATATGCATGGGTCAGATGTGCATTGCAATATGTATCAGAACACAAAGCTTCACTGTTTGCTCTTTGTTCCTTTTGATGGGAATAGCATTGAACGTGCTTCCCCTATTCTGAGGCAACTAGTCACTCATAAATGCCCCATTTGCATGCAACCAGAACAAAATTAAATTAAACTAAATTACCAGATAATGAAACTAGCTGTGGCAAATACACAATTTTAGTAAGCTAAGGATGATCTGGAAGTGCTTCAGGGCTCTCTGTGACTATATCACAGATCACAGAACAGTGATTGTGTTGTTATTGCATCCCAGGTCCTGGGATTCAAGCTCCTCCCAGTTCAGGTTGACTTTCATAGATGCTCAAAAAATTAATCTCTTCACTTTGAAGTGAATTGGAGTTTGCTCATCAGTAGAACAACTTGATTCAGAAGTAATCCACATAATGTACAATTCATCCTACTTAAGTGATAGATGGACTAATATTTACATATTTCTCTTTTGATGCTGATGAATCCCTTAAGAGAAGCATGTGCTTAGCAGGCTATCCATAGCTTAGAAAAACCAGGAGTTTCCTGAAATACAGAATCAGTGTTTACAAAGTCAGAAACCACAAAATAATTGACAACCAAAATAGAAAATGCCAAGGCAGTTGTACAATAGCAGACAGGTAACAAGCAGATTGCATATGCCCCTTTTACATTGCATGAGTGTTTTGCTGCATGTACATAGCTGTGTATCTGCACTCTGTTGGTAAGTGTGCCCTGAATGTTTTACGATATGAATTAGAGTCACTTTCTATTTTAAAATAAGCAACAGAAAGCATATGGATGCATAAGCATAGTTTTAACTTCTGCATTTTGCTCTGTAGATTCATGTGACTGTGATAAAGAACCCTCTGCATTTCCTTTGCAGGAAAGCAACCCTACAGGATGGAAAGACCAGCTCCATTATTCTCACATGGTTTATCTACTGAGCAGCTTCTGTTTATTAAAGCCCTTACATGGGGCTCCTGTGATCTGGGAGATGTTTGCAGCCTCAGATTAGCACACAACACCCCCATGGCATCAAGCCTCCAGGGGCAGTCGTTAGTGCAACTGGAACAGGCAAACATCAATATGCCAATGACACACAGCTCCTGTGCATCTGCTCTGTCTGAATCCAGTGTGGATCAGCAAATACGTCACCATATACATCTAAGGATTGATTGCAAACTGAAATGGCACACTGGCAAGGGAAACTGAGGAATGTGTTGTAGACTATAGTGACTTCTGCTCTTAGGCAGCAAAACTTAAATAGTCACTAGGGAATAGCCCCATCAAACACAGTGGATTCTACTTATGAGTAACTCATCACTCAAGCATCCTTCCATTGTCCATAAGGACAAAGAAGATGTTGGACTGGAAGATGTTTTGCTGTACCTGGTCCCCAGACCAGGTGAGATGGCAGGCAGAACCAATGCCAAAGGTGGCTTCTCATTTTATTTCAGATACTTTGTTTAAGTAGCTTCTAGGATTCGAGAATACTTAAAAATCATTGGATCTTAACAAATCTAATATTGCAATATTGGGTTTCCAGTAACTTCATCATCATAAGTTCTTGAAGTACAAAAATACATTGGTGAATACCCATATTAGGACCAACCAAAACTCCTTACAAGGATATTGCCCAACTGTGGATTTTGGATTTTGATTTCTCATGGGCCAGAGAAAGGTAGCCAAAGGTATGGCTACCTTTGTTTTTGGTTTCTTGTTTATTTAAATTATTGAAATGTTCAATTCCCAGGTTTCTCTCTAGATCAAGATATTGGAACTATCTTCAGAGTGAATAAGCTGGGTTTCAGCTCTGAGCATATTTAGTAAAAAGACTCCAGTCCTACTCACCTGGGAGTTTATCTCACTGAATTCAGGACAACTTACTCCTGAAAAAAAATGTTTTAAGATTACAGGGTAAGCATGATGTAATTTTGGACATGTTTCTACATGTCTCTCAGTTCTCTCAGTTGTTTCACCCCCCCACATAGAGCATTTCAGCCACCTTTTCCCACCTTATAGCCACCTTATAGACCACAGCCACCTTATAGACCATAGGAGTCTATAAGCTCTAAAAATATGTCTGTGTATATATGTGTAAGTCTTTAAATGATTCCCTCCCCTAAGAATGCCAATATTTATTAAAGGGACCTGTTGACAGAACAAAGGAGAACCTATGATTTTGGGGTGTTGGGGAGAATCAGGGAGAAAAACTCAAAAGAGGCAGCAAGAGGGGAAGCACATATGGACAAAACAGCCAACTTGTTCAGGGGGATCAGATGCCATGTAGATCCTCAGGGCTCCTTTGCCTTTATTCCAGCAAGTGCCATTTTTATCCAGCTGTGTGAAAAGCTGCATAATTCAAAATAACTTTCTATATCGTGGACACTTGTCCATGAATGTTTATTATGGCATAATAAAGTTGTGAGTCTTTAAGGTATTTTGGCAACATGCTCTTACCCTCCTCTCACATCTATTCACCTTTTTCTAACCCATTGCAAATCTTTTCCAACCCACTACAAATCCAAGAAGGTCCATGTACCCACCAGAATCTGGCCACATGGGTATTGCATGTGGGAACTCCAGGTATTGTGTGATACAAAGATGAAATGAATGATTGAATGAATGAATGAATGAATGTAGGATGAAGCTGCACTCTAGAAAGATGACTGTAAATCGAATAAGTGCCAGACATGCTCAAGTAAGCAGCAAGCTGGGGCAAGCCACATATGCTGTGAGCCACCCTGAGGTTTTGTTGCAATGGGGGCGGCATACAAATGTTTTAAATAAATAAATAAAATAAAATATATTCATACATTCCCTTGTCTCAAATTTAGACAGTGCTGCTGTTTCTGCAAGCAAATTTCTGAAGGGATGAAAGGGATGAAGAAGACTCTGGCACTCTATTGTGAGCATCCAATAAGCCTGGTCTTCTTCTTATCAGTGACATACTATCTGCAATGGTCCAGGGTGCAAGTGCAGTTGCCCAGATACAAGTGCCTGCAAGTAAGTCTCTGCAGAGTAAGGCGAAAGGTGGGTGACAGTGGCTTAGTTAGACCATTTTGCACTCTAGACTTAATGAAAATAGTGAGCAGACTAATGAAAATAGTGAGCGGGGGAGTCTCTTTGCTAGTTTACAAGGCTGTTGCTTCACAGTACCATATTTTTTGCTCTATAAGACTCACTTTTCCCCCCCTCAAAAGTAAGGGGAAATGTCTGTGTGTCTTACAGAGCGAATATGTGTGTGCAGTAAGTCTGTCAGATGTGCAGTCCATGGGGAAGTGATGGGGAATGTGCCTGTGATTATGTGCCCATTTGATTCAGAATATTTTTTTTCTAGTTTTCCTCCTCTAAAAACTAGGTGCGTCTTATGGTCAGGCGCGTCTTATAGAGCGAAAAAATATGGTACATTCCGTCAGATTCCTAAGGTCTCCTGGTAGCCATAAGGCTACTGAGTTCAGAGGAAAGAAGGAGATTTAAAGCAGATGATGGCAAATGGGACAACTCTGAACATCCAGGGCATAGCTAAGAAGATCCAGGGCCCATGGCTAGGTGGGTCTTCCAACACTGCGCATGTCCCCATCCCAACAACAGTTCTGCTTTACAGACAAGATATATCACTTGTGCAGTGGAGTTGTATGCTTTCAAAAGCAGCCCAAAATTAATGGATCTGCTTTTTTCTAGAGTGGGTCAATTCAGCAGAGTTCATGTAAGGGATCTTCTCCAACTGTCCTTATCCAGAAACAAAAATTCCTGCTTATTTCCCGACTTCTTATAGGAAGACTAAACCTTTGTTGCAGAAGCAGTGGGCCTGCTTACATAATGAAGTCAGCATGATGGGGTGCTTGCTCAATGGACCTGACAGGAGGGGCAACCAGTTCAGGGTCCCCCTTGGATAATGCTCTGAGAAAGCAAAGGCCAAATAGGTATTTAAGGCTTCCTTCTTTAACTCAACAGTGACAGAGTTCCATCTGTCAGTGGCTGGCTGTCTGCCTTCCATGGAATGGCACTGCATCATAACTTGGTACCACCTCCAGAAGTGGTGTTGGGCAGAAAGAATGATAGTAGCTTCACAGGACTATTTGTCAATGTAGTACCAACAATGAACCACCGATTATTGTAACAACTTCACATCAATGAGAAATGGAATTAAAGATAAACACCTTTAACATAGAAAATAGAAATTGCTGCTTTTTTGGGTAGCATCTCCTGTTCCCGGGAGGGCGTGGGGCTTGGGGATCACTGGTCCTGCTTTTCCCCCTGCCCCATCTACAAGATAGCTTCAGCTGAGAATGCACAATGGAAGTGGGGAGAGATTTCTATGCCCTGTGATAACATACAGCAGGTCTGTTATGTAAATTACTAATACAGTATAAGCTACACACTTAAGAGATATGAAGGCCAGTGCCTCAAAATAAAACAAAATTAAATGTAGTAGTGAAAAACTAAAGCTCTAGATGTAAGGCTTTCAATGCCCATTTCCTTTCCTCTGTATATCTTCTGTGTCCAGGCCATGAATAAAATATTTTATCTTCATCTGTAAAATATGGATCATTAGATCCTACCGGACAATATTACCTGAAGGATAGCATTAAACCAATGCTCAGAGGGTGAATAAAATATCTTTATCAGACCATATTTCACTAGGATTATTTTACTGTCACTCTGGATTTTGTCTTTAATGAAACAGCATGGCTCCTTTTTGAATTAACTCAGCATATTACACATTTGTGGAAAAAAAATCTCATACTTCTAGAGTTCGTGTGACAAACTACTCGTTACTTGAAAAATAGTTTAAAGCCTTCACTTACCTCTCCCTAGCTTGTATGAGATAGCTGCCAGATGACAAAGAGTAGCATCATATGTGATATAGTATTTCTGAATAGCAACAACAAATTACAAGAACACCGAAGAGCATCTAGTAGGCGAGTGCCAGAACAAATGTTGCAATTGCCAGAGCATTTTTTCAAAAAAAGTGCCTCTGAAATTAATGAATCTATTCCAATGTCAGTGGCTTGCTGGCTGCAGGTTTGCCCGCCAATTCTCATTTCTTTCATCTATAGGGTAGCACCAGCTGAAGAAACAGAAATATATATCAACAATGTTCAGTGCTCAGGAAATAGACTTTTTGGGACACATCCTAGCAAAACTGGCCATAACTAAATGTCATTGCAGTCACTTGGTTGGAGCTTTTCCATTCAAGGAAGCAACTGTAATCCAGTGAAGACTCCTCTGAGCCTAAGAGGCGCCAGGCTGATTTCCCCTTTTCCTCATTCCCCTGGAATCTTTGGTGCAACCCCATTTTCTATGCTTTTCTGGAGTGTCTCCTAACTCAACAAAGAAGCTATGGGGACTCTTGGGGCAGCAGTAGCAAGGGAGGAGGGTATGAGCAAAATTTATTTCTCTCTGTTCTGCCATCAGGAATATCCTGCAAATAGAGAGATACTCAGAGGAACTTTGGAAGCAAGCCAATGGACTGAAATTGCCATTATTGCATTATACTCCCCTGATTTTAGTGGGGTTTCATTGCAATTTAGGGGGTGTACTCACTGGCTGAATTCAGAAAGAGACCCATGCCACTGCGCTGGCAGATGCAAACTTCCCCACCTGCTCACTCTTGGTAGCTGATCCATCCCTCTGAACATGCTACTCAAAGCATTGGAGACCTCTGTTGAATGGGGTCAGCTGTGGTTTGCGAGGGATGCTGCCTGAAATTTGGAGGGAGAGCCCTTCCCTCCATGATGGCCAGACCCCCATTCCAGCACAATGTCTCCAGGGTCCCCTTGTCACATGCAAGCGTTAGCGACATTTTAGCAGTGCATCGATAACCCTCAGACCCAAATTTTTACAACTTTTCAAAAGGAAGTGGAATGATTTCCTTTCTTTTCCATTTTGGAGGCTGAGGATAAATTAGGGGTACATTTTGGGAAAATGGCAGCTACAAGCCCAACAGAGCTTCCAATAGTTCTGGTATATTTCACATGTTTCCAGCCATGCTAAAGGGAGTGAAAACCCCAGGAATGGAGATTTGAGGCCAGAACTATTACAAATCTTGCACTGAGAGGCAGTGTAGAATAATGATTAAGAGTTCTGAGCTGGGAATACATAATCTGGATTCTAATTTCCACTCAGTCACAGAGCTCATTGGGTAACCTTGAGCCAATCATGGACTCTAAGCCCAGCCTACCTCACAGGATTGTTGTTAGGCAAAGATTGAAAGGAGGAGGAGAATGATGTAAGCCCTCTTGAGTTCCTTGGAAGGAAAAAAGGTAGGATATAAATGTAATACATAAATAAATACATAAATTATGGGAACCTCAAGGCTTAACTTCCAGGCATTTCTACAAAACAATTATACCTAACATTATATTTATGTCCTCAGCTAAATATTGGCACTAAAGGTTCATTTGTTTGGCAAGCCAAACAGAATATAGAAAGGAATCATGCAATTGTAGCTGTTGACAACCCGAAATAATATTGCCTTCTGTGTTGGAAAAAAATGAGTTTTGGACTTCCTGATTAATATATCAGCTCCTTCTGTTGGCAAACAAAACCCCATCCTAAAATAGAAACTCTAGGCTGAGATAAAAATTAAGTTCTATAATGGCATAAGAGGAGTCAATATACACATATATGAACAGAAATTTCAAGGAATATGTATTCCTTGAAATTCTCCCAGTTTTACAAATTGTGTTATGTGGGGTATGGGCAGTAGGAAAAGGAGTATTTCATGCAGTCTGGAAATCGAAAGACCACACATTTCCTGCTGCATTTAAACCGGGCAATCAAGGAAAGGCCAGAGAGAAGTTACCTAAGTCTGCACACTCACTTCTCCATCTTCTTCAGCACAGGTCATGCTGCCTGACTGATCTCATGTGACACTGCGTGGTAGGGGGAAATGAAATGAGATCTTGTGTTCGCTTCAGGACTTAGCACAGAATAAAAATGCACAATGATAAAAGCATCTAATTTTTACTGAACTAAAATTGCCCTAATTATGTTGCATTCATATTAAGTGCCAATACCAAAATGATTATAGAATCCATTATACATATCCCCCTGGAAACTGTAAAAGTTACAGCTCTGATACAGCAGTGAATCTTATTTTAATAGACCCAGCTACATCTTTGCAGCTTTCTGCATGACTTGTTTATTTTGATCTGTATGAAGGAAAGGCATGTAAACAGAAGCTGGTCACCTTGGAATAGGTAACAATAGTGGAGTAATTGCATCATTCCTTAGATTTGTATACAAGGTACAAAATAGTAATCCATTATTTATTTATTACATTTTATACCACTCCTATAGCCATCCAGGGCTATCTATATATAAGCAATGGCCATCTTTGCACAGGCATAAACTATTTTCCAAAGGAATCTTTTAAATCAGTCCTTGAATACAGCTGATGGCAGTATATTCAGTCTTGCATAAGTTAAAATCTTTTCTATGTTTTAGATTGTTAAGTTTTGCAGATAAGATAATGTATCAAAAGACCTAGATGGGAAACAACCATTCCATAAGCAGAATTTTCTTGTAAAAACCTAACCATTCTATTGTTCAGTATCATATAAGTGCAGTCCACTCATGTCTTTTGCTTTGGTGAATCCTAACATGAATAGGTGCTGTGGCGGTAGATAAGAGGAATGAAGCTTTGAAGTGGTGCAGTTCATCCAAGTACTCTCATGGGAGTCATGCAGAATCAAAGAGAGTAGTTCAGTGGAAGTTAGCAGTTGAAGCCAATAACTAAGTGTCCTACACCGGACCTGTAGATTGATAGAAGGAAGATCAGTTTCCTGACACAACAAACCATTTGGAACACAACATGGAACAGAAAAGAACGTCTTTAAAAATTAGAATGAAGAACTTCTATGGCATCAACCCAGATCTGGACCACACAAAGTCCCTATGCTAATGATTTGGCTCCAAAAACTTTAAGTGCTGGGGATATGCTGTTGTCCCCTTTTGTTTCGAAAAAGCACATGCAAATTTTAGAATCTTGAGATGCCTTTTCCAACACATATTTCTGATGGATTAACCAAAACCTGTTGATTGAGGAACCACTCCAATATATTTAAAGACTTCAACTTGTTCGATTAGCTATTTATAAGCCAACTACGGACCCTATATTTTCTGGAGTATATCATATCTTTTAGCTTTGTTTAATTCACAGATATGGAATCTTAATGACAGCATTCAGACAATGTCCTCAGCACTCTTCTAGGGCCCACTTAGTTTGAGAAGAAGCTGAGCATCTTTCACACACACATGGATGGAAATAGGTTTGAAGCCAGTTTAGGGGCATGAAACACTGGGGATGTTAAATTCTTGACAATAGCATTTATATAGAAATTTAAAATATAAGAGCCAAAATTCTGCTTTGTTTGATTCCTTTTGAGACTAGCACAGGTCCTGTAATTTGTCCATCTGCAGAATATTACACCTTCAGGCAGGCATTATTGTATAAACATATAATAAAAAAGATGAGCCTTTTACTTAGAGAGTTTAGCTTATCTCAAAGTCTTGTATGAGAAATTGAGTCAAGTGTTGCCTTCAGATCAATGAAAGCTGCATAAAACACACTACCTGATTTCCTAACATATTTACCAATTAAATGGGCTAGGGCAAAGCAAGGGTCTACTGTGGAACTGCTCTGTCTGAACCCTGCTTCCTCATCAACCAGAAAAGCTTCATCACTTATCCCTTCACCTGGCTAGTTGTAAAGATCCCTTGTATATAATTCAATAATTACACATGGCTAACTAATTGGACCATAGTTTGCTGGATCAGATGTAGGGCTTTTTCTGAATATGGGGCATCTGCTTTTGTGCCCCAGGCTTTGGGCAGTATCCCTGCTGAACCATTGAATTAATATAGTACTGCCAGAAGAGAAACTCACCAGTGGGTATGAGATTCAAAATTTCTGGACGTAAAAAATCAGTGCCGAGGGCTTCACTACTTTTTAGTTGAGCAGTAAGATTTTCAACCTCAGCTAATGAGACTGGTGGCCATTCAGGTAAATGTCCTAGAGCTCCCATTATTTGAAGGGTAACCTTATCATGATCTTAATATAATAATAACACATCCATTCATTTGTTCCAGTAATGCATGTGACCTGTGCAGATCTTTTCTAGTAAACCTGATAATGTGCACCAGAAAAGGTCTGGACAGGTCATATGCATCCCTGTCATAAGAGGCCTTTATTGAAGTTTGGTAAGCTTGTTTTTCTGGTTGTTGTTCTTTCCCTCCTATCAGAAGTGTATACTTTTGCAGAAGTGTATATAAGGAAAACAGAAGTGTATATAAGGAAAACATTCATTAGTCAAAAAGCCTGAACTGGAATATCTATATTTATGGGGAAGTCTTACTAGCTTTTTTGGCCTGTTTACACTCTCTGTCAAACCACCTAGATGATTGAATTCTTCTTAGACTGTTATTCTTCATCTTAAGTCTCAGTTGGTCTTGCAATCTATCAGTCAGAGTATTAAATAAATTCATAACCTCAGAGACAGAAGTAGCAGAGGGAATAACAGCATTGGTAGCAAGTAGATCTTCTTATGAAGGACATTAAAAGGTAAAAGGTAAAGGTTTCCCCTTGACATTACGTCCAGTCATGCCTGACTCTAGGGGGCGGTGCTCATCTCCGTTTCCTAGCCGAGGGAGCCAGCGTTTGTCCGCAGACAGTCTCCGTGGACATGTGGCCGGCATGACTAAACACCGAAGTGCACGGAACGCTGTTACCTGCCCACCGAAGTGGTACCTTTTCATCTACTTGCATTTGCATGCTTTCGAACTGCAAGGTTGGCAGGAGCTGGGACGGCGCACGGGAGCTCACCCCGTGTGCAGATTCGAACTGGCGACCTTTCGATCAACCAGCCCAGCAGCACAGCAGTTTAAACCACTGCGCCACCTGCAGTCCCATGAAGGACATTAATTAGAGCTAAATTAACTAATGATGTCCACTTGATTCTCCTACCAGAAGTTACACCTAGAAGCACATCAGAAGCATAAGTTTTGGAGCCAAAATTGTGATATGTAGAACATGTGTACATGATAACATCACAGTTACAGGAAGATGTTTACTTTCTATCCTGAAGCCTGCCTTGAACATATTTCATATGTAACATATGAATATGCAACGTATTTGTTCTACATAACATATTTATATTCAAAGTGCAACATTCTATATAATCAATCACATTACCTCTAAAACTTGTAAAACAGGTATATAGTGATGTGGAGAGCTACTGCACAGTACTTCCCTAGTTGTGTTTATGACCTGTTTATGGTTTATTGCATTTATGGTTTTCTTCAGCAAAGGTACAAGATTTAGAAAGCTTCCTGGCACCATTCCCCTAATAGAAAAGAGAGAATTTACTTGTATGGACTTTCTCCAAGAAATTCTTCACAAAAAAATCCCCTGCATCTTTTTATTTTATTTCTTTAGGACAGTGCTGTTTGCATGAAGTAGGAAATAAGAATGCAAGGAGTAAAAAGACACAGATTCTCTAACAAGGACAGCAACTTAGAGCAGTAATTTTTGAACAGAACATTATGAATAATTTCATTTTGCCTCCCAAAGAGCTGGTTGCCTGTTTGCAGTGTATGCAGTACTCCACTTCTATTAATTAAATGGTGCTGTTAGCATAAACTAGTACAGCAGCTACAGCACTAGCAGCCAGCATCGTCGGTTTCTTCAGAAAACTCACCACACCATCAGGTATTTCGCTGTGGTGCAAGACATAATTTGTGCTAGCAGATCACCATTTCCCTTCTTCTTTTTTTTTTTTTTTTCCAGAGCGGCTTTGGGGGTTTTGTGCCAAACACTGCAAGTAGGAATAGCCTCTAGTGCTGTTAGCCTTGCCTCTATTTCTCTCCAAATTGTAGATGTGAGAGGAAAGGTGTTTTGATGAGGTCAGGAGAAGAGGCAGAGGAAATGCTGTACCCAAATCTGCCCTCCAGTTTATCGAAAATTTTCTTCACCCATTTCCCTACTTTTCTGCTTCATCCCAGCATGTTTTATGATTTATTGCAAATTTCTTTTGGTGATGATTTTGAACTTTTCACTTGCAAACTAGCTGAGGGTGCTGCACGTACATTTTTTTCCTAACCTTCCTCTCCAAAACTCTGACTGCCTGCACTTTCTGATCCAAAAAGGCCCATAGAAAAAAAATCTTCCCCTGGGAAGCCAAGCTGCTGGTGAGATGATTTTACAAAGGAAGAGGGGATGTTTGTGCTCAGTTTTAGCCACCTCCTAAGTAAAACAAGCACAAGAATCCTAAACTGAAACCCATGGGGATTTTTCTGGAATTGCCTTGTCCTTAGAACGTATGGTTTAAAGTGAGTTCTTTTCTACCAGATTGAATGAAAATGGCCAGGAAAAAATGAGAAAGAAATTTAAATTAATGCTAGATAAGATTAAGTGGAGGATGTTAGTGTCACAGCACTGTGAGGTTGCCAGATGTTCTTTTGGGCTATTTGGATTAAAAGTGCTAGGATAGGAAACCACAGCGGCTCTTGGAGCTAACTACCAGGGCAGGCCTCCTTTAGCACATCTTTGATGTGTGAGTAGGAGTTATTGAATCTGTCACTTTCCCTTAAATAGCAAGTTCTTTTTCTCCTTAATATGAGTTCTTATTAAAAAAACTAGACTTAAAAAAAAACTATCATCCATCCATTCCAGCCACCTTCAATAGCTGCATCTCTACCCCGCAGGGGAAGAACCATGCTGTACTCACCTGCCAGGTGGTTGTTAAGTATGAAACACCTGTCAGGGGGAAGAAGAGAAGGAAAAGAAAAGAAGGAATCATAACCCTAACATTTGTTGAACACACAGAGATTTAGCCATTTAAGAGTGAAGCCATCAGTGCTCTGAGTCTGGATGGACAGTCTTTCTTTGATTTTTAAAAGTTTTATTTTAATCCCATATATGGAGGAATTAGAAACATAGAAACAGAGCTAGTCAGAAGGGGTCTCCTGGGCCATCTAGTCTGACCCCCAGCTCTAGCTGGCTAAGCTCATGACATGGCTACCATGTGCATGTCCAGCCTATCCTTAAAAACTGTCACTGATGGGGCCTCAACCTCCTCCAGTGGAAGCCCATTCCACCCCCTCAGGGTCCTGACTGTCAGGAAGTGCTTCCTGGCATCTAAATTGTTCCCTGAGCTTTTCTCCATTGGAGCGCATCCTGCCCAGTTCTGCAGGGGAGAACAGGTCTCTACTCACCTCCATGTGACACCTCCTCACATACCTGTAGGTTGCCAACAGATTTGTGAATGTTGGTGAATTCTTATTAAAATTAAAACTGAAATGAAATGTTTACCCATTCCTATGAAACTGACAGCTGCCTCATAGCATTGAACCAAAGGCTACCAAAGATGATGTGAGTAGTGTCATGGCTTTCTCACCATCTCTCACCCCATACGGCTTTGCACTCATGCTTAGGGGAAGATTTTTCCAGTAAGACTGAATTTGATTATACTACTGCATGTCAGCATGCCAGCCTACAAACCTGTCTCTTTCTCATTCTGGTATCTTGAGTTATGCTCTGTATTCTGTGTCTGCATGCAATTGTACATTTTATCATATAATCCACAACCAAAACTTAAGTCTAGCTAAAACTTTGTGAGAATGAGGTTGCCAAGTAATGGTACCATCAGTAATACATGTTTAAGATCTATTGTAATCAATAGGTCCTGTGTGTGTAAGTGTTCATTATTTTAGGCATCGTCTTTCTAACTATAGTGCACATTGGATGGTTTTTGAGAAATCAAGCTATTTCATGGCAGCAGTATGAAGCTGAGGCCAGGATTAAACAAAACCTCGTGCCTCTACTGAGCTTGTGTTCTTTTAGAAATCGGAGCTATGGTTACTGGTGATCTTGATAATGACCAAGATACAGTATCACTTCCCCACCAACACCTATCCCACAAAATCATTTGTCCCTGAAATTACCATTGTAGCAAATGGCACCCTGGGGAGCAAAGAGCAAACAATCGAGGTATTCTTAGCAAGGACACAATGCCACGGTGAGGAGCAGTCCTCTCCACTCAGGACATGGTCTTGTTCTGACCTGGTGACAGCAGTGGCTGCTATTCATCAAGTATCATAATTTTTAAAAGAGAGAAACAGGGAAGAAGAAGGGAAGAAGAACTGATTCAATGGAGAGGGCTGTGCTGCAAATATATCATTTATTGCCAATCTTAGTGGCACGAAGATGTGATTAAAAAAATAGACACACTACATGCAAGTGTGCATGCAAGACATTGGAATTACGAAATATCCAGATCATGGTTTTTGTGTGCGTGCATCTGGTACTCCAAAGCATGCTATTATTTCAAACATTAAACTACTTATCTCTGAAGGAAAGGAAGAAAATCAATAGACAGATAGATGAGTAAATCTTCAGCATATAAGTTAACAAGGTGGAGGAGGGAGTTTTAAATCTCCTTTCTTGAAAAGTCATAGTACTGATCCAAATTAAGGTTGTCTGTATTTGGCAGGAACATGCAGCTTGTGCCTTCTATCATAAGCTCTTGGTGAATTATGGCTATACAACATTAAAATTACCATTATACTGTATAGATACTAACATAAAACCAGCAATGATTGAAGCCAGTAAAATGTTTATGGTTAGTAGTATGCTATAGTTAACGTGTAGGGCAACATTCCATAGGAGCACCGCTTGTTAAATCACAAATAAAGCTGACTTCTAAAGAAGATATATGCATACACATACACAATTTTTAAACTGGAGCAATAAAAATTACAGTATGGGAGCTATTGAAAAAATATTACTGAAGCAATTTCTCTATTAGAAGTGTGAGGCAGGAGATTATTTGATATTATTTGGTTATTTGATATTAAAGCAGAGTTTTCCATTCATCATAATTTGTCATTACTCTGGAATAATGGATCTGACCCATGTGTGTGTGTTCATGTGTGTTTGCCTTTTCTTACTGTTGTGTTTTCAAGTGACTTCTCATGTGCCTCAGTGCTCAAGTTATCTTATTCCTTTCTACTATCTTGCCAAGAGTAGTGGGGGTGTATGTGGTTTGCATCACAGAGCTGAAGAACCATCCCTGACAAGGCTGAGAACAGATACATGAATCCAGTTTGTCCAAATTAGCTGTGTGGATGAATTCCTCCAGAAGCCTAAACATATATAACTAAGTCAGACAATTGGGCCATCCATTTTAGCACTACTCTGACTTGCAGTCTTTCTCAAGGTCTCAAGCTTTCCTTGGCTCTCCACCTGAGAGTTCTTCTTGGAAATCCCAGGTATCTTATCACCACTGGCACACACATGAAACATGTCCTGTCTTCACAAGCTACCCAACTCATGGTATAGTTAAACTAAAATAAGCAGCACCAGTTCAGAATTGGTCCTTCACATAATGAAGGCAAACTAGAATCATACATTGGCACCTTGGTACTGTCCTGGTACCCTTGGTATTGGATGGGATATAAATGTTCAAAGGACAGACAGACAGACAGACAGACAGACAGACAGACAGACAAAAGCAGGAACTATTTCTCTAAAGGAGGCTTGTACACCATAAGTCCTGCAACTTGTGCTATGGTCTCCAGGCAGCAGATTCAAACCTTTATTTATTTTATTATTTTATTTTATTTTATTTATGTTTCAATGTATATCCTGCCTTTTTCCTACAAAGGGCTCAAGGCAGCTTACATCATTCTCCTCCTTCATCTTATCTCCACAACAACCCTGTGAGGTAGGTTGGGTTGAGAGTCTGTGACTGGCCCAAAGTCACCCAGTTGGCTCCATGGCTGAGCGGAGACTAGAATCCAGATCCCCTGAGTCCCAGTCCCATGCTCTTAACCACTACACCACACTGGTCACCACATTATCTCCAGGAAGCAGCTATCACTGAGTAAATTCACCAGGTAAGTCCTTATTAGTTCCTGTAGTCCCTTGAGTAAGCTGAAGCTTTGAAAGGTAACAGAGAACTGCATGTTGTTGTTGTTGTTAGTTGCAAAGTCGTGTCCGACCCATCGCTACCCCATGGACAACATTCCTCCATGCTCTTCTGTCCTCCACCATCTCCCAAAGTCCACCTAAGCTCACACTGCTTCAGTGACTCCATCTAGCCTCCTCATCCCCTGCTGTCCCCTTCTTCTTTTGCCATCAATTGTTCCCAGCATACAGTAATATAAAATTAAATGACCTTCCTCTTTTTGATAACATCTCCCCTCAAGACATAAGCCCAATGATGGCATTAAGTCAGAAGCTGCCTTTCCCTCCTCAAGGGCAAGTCTTCACAAGCCTTAGATCCTAGGATGACCCTGCTGAAGTGGGACCTCTCCACAATGGTTTTTGGCCTTGTGATAACATTGTTATAACTTTGGTTGATGCAGACTATTCATTACATTTCCTACATATCCTTTAGCTTCCACACCGAGGAGTATGTTCCTTCACTGGTCCATGTTTCAACCTTCTGGTAACAACTCACCTAGTCTGGTCATGTCCTCACCATCTCTTTCTATCAAGTGTTTCTACAATCTAGCTGGTCCCATCATTCTTCTGTCTCCCTCCCTTCCCTCACCTCCAGGTCCCCAGGTGATTTAAGAAATTTGCTCCAAATTTTCTTCACCCTATTTGAAGTGGTTGCTTTCCTTCTTCTGCTGTGATGCTCTGGAACAATGCAAAGTATGGGTCATTGAGGTTGAACCAGGATGGGAGCAAGGGTGCCAGTAAGTTGTTGCCGTTGTCAATTGTAGTGGCAACACATGCACATATACAAATGCACAAACAGAAACAGGAATGAACACAGGGAGAAACTATGCTACCACAACCCTGTCAATATTGAGCCCAGTAATAAGAAACTGTTGGAGAATTTCTCCTCCCTCTGGAGAAATATGGTGAAACACTTCCCTCAATTTCTATACCCACAAATAGGGTCATCACATAACCTGAATCTTATGACATGTGCTACTTGCTTGGAAACTAATGTGAACAGACCTCTCATGCAGAACTTGCCAGGGGTGTGGTCTGAGAAGGGAATGTCCATGGGAATGTTGGAGATGAGTCCAGCATGGAGTCACCTCCATGAGCATCCTCAGTTTTAGTGCACATGGTATTCGGGAGAACCCATGAAGAGGAGCGGTGATGTGTGCACTTGTTTTGTGTATCATCACATTAGGAGTTTGCAGTGTGCTAGTGGTAGAAGTCTTAGAGACTTTGAAAACCAGGTTGAGATGCTCTCAGTTGTGCTGAGATATTACCAGGGCAGCTCACCAGAGGGTCCCACTGCAGTTCAATGAAACAAAGAGGCCACAAGACCCTATAAAGTACCTTAGATGCAATCACTCTTTCCTAATTTGTCCCCAAGCTTATAAATCCAAAGAGAGAGCTCCTAAAAGAGTTGTCTAATAGAAGAAACAGATGCAGAAATTAAACAGCAATCACTTGAATTAGATAAAGATGTGTGATTCTGGTGTTCTGGTCACAATGTTTTGATTATTAGTTTCCAGCAAACAATGTTGCAGGAGGCAGAAATGTGTGGAATGTAATTGTAGGCATTTGTAGCCTGTCTTGAGAATCTTACTGGCCATAAGTTGAGAAGATATTGATTTTGTAAAGGAGATACATAGCTGTATTATATTTGAAGAGTTAGAGGAATGATCCTACCATTAAAAACAGCAGCAGTAGCCCTCAAATAGCCTTGCAAGCTGAGATCTATATCGATTTTCACTACGCTATTTTGTTATTTGAAATCACCAGTACACAGCAGGTTATGAATTCAAGAAGGAAGGTGCTTTCCTAATGTGATAGGGCTAGAAAATGATTTTTCTTGACTATGGGACTGTTGGAAAGGGGTCCTACTAACTGCTTCTGATGTTTCCTGTAAGGAACTGTTGGCACATATTTTTTCTGTTGCAGGCTTAGGTGTAACCTGATGTCTGTGTAGCACCAGCTGAAGCACAGGTGAAGAACCCTGGTCCCTTAACCTACTGCAGCTTTCAGGGCTTGCCAATCAATCCTGGGGAGCTGTTCTTAGATTTTTCCTCCATGGAGGAATCCCTGCTGTTATTTCCAGCAGGAAAAGAACAGTGTGGACTCAGGCAGTACAGGACTTGGCTGGGCTGGGAAGAGAAAATGGTTCTTCCTAGTGCTACCTGAGTAGCCCCTCAGTAACTTCAGCCACTCTGCCCAGTGTTTTTCACCATCCTCATAGAAGGAAGGGAGTAGCACATAATTTTTCTCCTCCCACAGAGAGCATGCCTTGCCTTCTGTCTCCTTCACCATGCATCTAATCAGAGTTTTCTTGTTTCCTGTAGCATGACCTGGGGAAGCATCTCTCCTTGGCCACCATCACTGTCATGATCAGGCAACAATCCTGGGTTAAGATAACATGACAAACCATAGTGGGTGTTTTACCATTGTTGGTCTGTAGTGTTGTCTAGCATTGTCATTTCCACAGCCCTGGTATTCAACTAACACAGAGTCCGCTGAAAAGAATAGTGACTGCCGAGGCCACTCTGGCCATCCAGCCACTATGTGTGGAACAATGAAGGTGAGGCTGGTGACTTAAGTTGGAAGTGATGCAACCAGAATTGAATTTCAGGAGCAGTGGCTGATGGGATGAATGAGAACAGTGTGAGGTCTGAATGTGAAAGGATGGAAACTGTGATAATGTTCATACTACTTGATCATCTGCCAGATACATCATAGTAACAAACCACAAACTGTGGCAATCATGCAGGTTGCTTGTCATGTGTGAGTGCAGGCATTTTTTTCCTGTTGTAGTTTCTAAAGCCTAAGCATGCCATGATAAAATACCTTAACTGGTTTTTGACAGACAAACAATGATAAAAGTAGAAAAAACAACACTGTGGGTTGTCAGGTTGTGAGAACCTGTCTGCCTTTCCAAGGCCAAATTATGAATGGAGCCTTGTGCAGGGGCCACTTTCAGACCTGCTTAAACTTGGGAAGCACCGGAAGTCATCTGAACTTTTGTTCAGGCTTTGGTTAAATCTTATGCACGTACCTGTTCTCTATACTTTTTGCTAATGAGGATTCCTTCAACTCCATTCAGATAAAATGGCAATGGAAAATAGGATAACAGCACAATATTATACATGAAAGCTCAGAAGAAACAGCCATTAAATTCAATGGATTTCATCACAGGTAAATCAACATAGGCTTGCAACCAATTTATCTCAAAATTGTATTTTGTTCCAGATATGGGATTCCCCATCACCAGATTCACAGGGATGTTTTTCATTTAGCCTTTCAAGGACTTCAATTAGTACATGCTGCTTTATTTTACATCCCCTACAGAAATGTAAAAGAAATTATGATGAATGGTAAGCAGCATGTGGATCACTTAGGGTTTTTTATGAGACATTAAGTAGAAATAATACTTAAAGCATCTGTCTTATGGTAGTTCATTTAATGGGGGGACATGTTTTGGTAGATCTATTGCAATCAGTGGGATTTTAGTTAGTCATAACATTTGTGTCTCATTGATTTCATTGAGTTTATTCTAAGTATGGCTTATATGTAGATCCAATCCATGATGTTTCATACTTCAAGTCACTCTGACAAATGAAAGAGCATATAAACCATAAACTACCATTATCAATTTTGTTTTGTTTTGCTTTTAAAGATTGAAGTTTTAAAATAAACCCATTTTCTTTTATATCCTGTTTGAAAGGATATTAACATAATCATCTTATTTGTGCAATCTACAGTGAATGTGAGCAAAATTGTCACTTGTCTTAAAATGGAAGATAGCAAGGATGACTTGTTCAAAACAGACCTCTGCTCTTTAAGATTACACTAATGTCAGTCCTTCTTTTTCCCCTAGTTCTTCAGAAAACCAAGGGTCAGTGCATTAAAAAAGTGTAATGCATTATTTTGTAGATTGAACACCATCCTATATTTTCTCTAGCATAAAACCAATTGATGAGATAATTATCACTGACATTCATGTTTCATTTCCATGATTATTACAAAATGTGCCTAAGCATGTAAAGGAATTAACCTTGAAGAAATAATTACTTGCTCCAAAAAAAGTCTTCTTAACACATGTAAAAAGAGCTCATCAAACCAGTTTCTGCTTTTGCAGTTGTTTCATTTATGGATCTTAACATAATCTGTGCACAGCTCTTTAAAAGTTTATACTGAAATGACCAAAAACTGTGCCAGTGCATGCAGAGAAAAAAGCAAGTCACAATTTTACCTTCTTGTATTTCAGTCTTAAAAAAAACAGCAAAACAAAATCCTTAAGTAGGGATTAAATTTCTGCAGATAGTAGTTCGTCATATACCAGCTGTGAAGAGGCTTCAAACCTGGAAGAAATGTATAGTTCAAACCAAGTCTTTTACCTGTGAAAATGAGCAGGTTATCATCTCACAATGTTTAACTAAGGATACATTCAAATTGGTTCTCCTTTGTTCGTGCTCTGGGCTCATTTGTCCCTTGTCATCCTTAGGCTGCACTGGGGACAGAAACGTTCACAAAGCACTGCATGTTGAAGCAGAGTGCAAGGTGCATCTATTTAGTGCATTTCCCCCATCTTCCTTCCCATCTCACATGCCAGAAGAAGCCTTGGTCTGCCAAGACCTACACAGGTTGGCAAGAATAAGCAGAATGATCATGGTATCACTAAAAACATAAGAAAAGCTATTCTGGATCAGAACAAAGATCCATCTAGCCTGACTATTCATAGAGTGGTTAACCAGCTGTCCAAGGATCCCACAAGCAGGACCTGAGGGCAACAGCACCCTCTCACCCAAGTTCCCCAGCTACTAGTGTACATACCTCCTCTGCTACAGGATACAGCACACAGGGACATGTGTGGCAGCTAGGCAGGCAGATTTACTGTGAGTGCTCCTAAGCAACAGAGTGCCATATCTGGGTAACTGGACTGGTTTGGCACTCCTTCCAAAGAGTGGTTGCCGTGTTTTGGCATGCCATATAAACCTGAATGGCAAAGATATTTGGGGATCAAACCAACAAAATGAGTTAATTAAAGGGAGTTTAACCCTAGGACAGCTCCTGCTGCCAGGATGCAAATTATTTTGCAAATAGCTTAAATAGCCATGGTGAGCTTCAGAGACTGTGCAAATCAGGTCAGCAAATTATTTAGCTCACTGCATTGAAAGAAAGAAAGAAAGAAAGAAAGAAAGAAAGAAAGAAAGAAAGAAAGAAAGA
>JAIXND010000762.1:35866102-35960298 GCA_023646645.1 Varanus salvator macromaculatus | reverse complement strand
AGAAAGAAAGAAAGAAAGAAAGAAAGAAAGAAAGAAAGAAAGAAAGAGAGGAAAAGAAGGAAGGAAGGAAGGAAGGAAGGAAGGAAGGAAGGAAGGAAGGAAGGAAGGAAGGAAGGACGGAAGGAAGGAACCCATCTCTTCCTCAAAGAAAAATGGTGGAAACAAAGAAAAAGAAAGGAACTTTTTAAAACTTTAGTAGGAGTACTTTGGCCAGGATGTGCTCTAGTACAATAGTAGAGGGGCATTGAATGTGATCCTGAGACACCCTGAAGTCTTCCTTTCAATCCTAAAAGTTGAAGGGTTCCCTTGACTTGCACCAAAGGGCTGGAATGGAAGTTTTTGGAAGTTTGTCTAGCCTTGAGATGTTCAGTTGTGGGTGTCTGGTATGGGCTGACTGTCTGCATGCATGTTTTGTTTTGTTTTGTTTTGTTTTGTTTTGTTTTGTTTTGTTTTGTTGAATCTGAGATATGTACCAGGGATATGATAAATGTGAAAATAACTTTGACTATTTATATTTAGGCTATAGTTAATGAAACTTTAGCAAATATTCTATCTCAGGCAGAGAAAAATGACAGAAGGCTGAATGTGGATTATTTTTTTTTACTAAAGTAGAAAGTTTGTTGAGAAAATATCAGACAGCCTGGATAAAAGGGATCACAGGAGAATGATTCTTTGCCTTCACAAAATAAACAAAAGGTCAGCAAGCGTATGCTTTTTTTAATCTTTACCATGCACATTTGGGGGTGGGGTAGGGGAGGGAATCAAACCTCTGCCTTTTCTTATGCACATTTTTAGACTATAATTTCATAACTCATGCCCATCTCTTCACTGCTGAGCTGTAAGGATTTACTTTCTTGACAGCTCAGACTTTGAAAAAGGAAAATTAATTGTTAGCACTGGGCTAGAAAAAGATGTTGCCAATTATTTTTAGTGTAAATATATTCTGACATCTCTGAGGACACATACTGCAACTTTCTTAACAAGAGGAGAATAAATGTTCAAAATACTAAAATAATGTTCTGTAAAATAATGATAGTGAAGCACTATGTTTGAAAAAGATTGTTTCAGATCTTTCTCTCCCCCACCACCACCAACATGCATGCCTGAAAATAAACATGGGGATCAAGTAAGTATTTAAATCTAAATTCTGAATGTCCATGCCAGCTTCCTTTCTGCTTTCTTATTCTTCAGAGTAGATGATCTGATGAATGATTTTCTGAACCTGAAAATGCAAAATGTTGTCCTCCATGTGTACACTGACTTTCATTCAGATAGATCTGTTTTGAGCATCCTGCTTCTCTCTAACTCTGAAATGAAGCTGGCACATATATTCAGAACACAATTTCTACACCAGTTTTCAGTGATGGGGAGAAATATCTGGAGTACATTGGATTGCAACCAAATGATGCCTATTTCAAGGGATTCTTTGGAGGAAGGCAGAAAGAGCTGACAGAAAGAGCACTTTCATTGGATAAAGCTTTCTTCTAATGGCAGAAGACTTTTCTATTTGTAGGCAGAGAACTTTTGAATCACACTCAGTATACCATGATGTATGTCTTGAAGCCAGATATATAATCCTGACAGTCATATATTTAATGTTGATAGAATGCATTGCAACTTCAGTAAGAGAATAATGTAACACTGAGATCAGAGGTGGGTAAATGGGGCACCTTATGATATTTTGACCTTCAACTGTTATAATTCTTAGAACTTGCATAACTAATAGTGAACAATGATGGCAGTTCTAGGCCAAAACATGCAGAGTTCCACAAGCTACTCACTGGTCTAGATAAACCAAAGCTTATGGTTAGGTGGAGGAGATCACGATGCGTATCTGACCAAACACACCTAAGTGCACATTATCGTGCCTATGCTGTGGCGGTGAGGATGGAGAAGAAGAAATTCTTCTCTGTTTCCATTGCCTCCTCACAATGCCATCCAGCGGAGCTCTTTTGAGTGGTGCAGGGGCTAGTACATCCAGGCCCAAAGAAAGATCTGGTGCCACCCTCAAAGGCCCGCTGTGACAAGTTTGCCAAGCATTTTTGGGAGGAAATCACTCAGATATGCTACAAGCTCGACTCTACTTTGGTACCAGTTTCTGGTGGGGAGTTGCCATCGATGCCGTCTGGTCTACAATTAATGGATGAATTTCAGTTGTTGCGGCCTGATGATGTGGACAAGGTGCTTGGATAAGTACACCCTACCACTTGCTTACTAGACCCATGCCCTTCTTGGCTACTTAAGACAGCCAAGGACGGGATTGGGCCCTGGATCTTGGAGGTGGTCAATGCCTCTTTAAGAGATGGCCGGGTACCTGCCCCTTTAAAGGAGGCGGTAGTCCAGCCAGTCCTAAAGAAGGCATCCCTGGATCCGGAGGTGGCCACCAATTATAGACCGGTGGCCAACATCCCCTTCCTGGGCAAGGTACTAGAGCGGGTGGTGGCGGGACAACTCCAGGCACTCTTGGATGAGACGGATTATCTGGACCCATTTCAGTCTGGTTTCAGTATGGTACTGAATCTGCCTTGGTCGCCCTGTACGATGACCTGTGCAGGGAGAGAGACAGGGGGAGTGTGTCCCTGTTGGTTCTCCTGGACCTCTCAGTGGCTTTCAATACCATCGACCATGGTATCCTTCTGGATGGGCTAGCAGGATTGGGAGCTGGAGGCACTTCTTGGCGGTGGTTCCGCTCCTATCTCAATGGCCGATTTCAGAAGGTGGTGCTGGGGGACTATGACTCTGCGCCATGGCAGTTATGCCATGGAGTCCTGCAGGGGTCCATTTTGTCCCCCTTGCTATTCAACATCTACATGAAACCACTGGGAGAGGTCATCAGGAGGTGTGGGCTGCGGAATCATCAGTACGCTGATGATACCCAGCTCTACCTCTCATTCTCTACTGATCCAGGTGAGGCGGTGGCTGTGCTGAACCGGTGCCTGGCCAAGGTAATGGGCTGGATGAGGGCCAATAAACTGACGCTCAATCCAGACAAGACAGAGGTCCTGTTGGTGGGCGGTTCGGGCCTTGGAATGGGGGACTTGGGCCTTGTCCTGGATGAGGTTGCACTCCCTCTAAAGGACAAGGTCCACAGCTTGGGAGTGCTCCTCGACCCGGAGCTGTCATTACATGCCCAGGTGGCAGCGGCGGCAAGGAGTGCCTTCCTACAGCTTTGGCTGATACATCAGCTGCGTCCCTTTCTAGACTACAACTGCCTGGCGACAGTGACACACGCGTTGGTGATTTCCTGATTACATTTCTGTAATGTGCTCTACGTGGGGCTGCCCTTGAAGACGGTCCGGATACTTCAATTGGTGCAGAATAGAGCTGCCAGGTTGCTGATGGGGACTGGGCGTTATTGTCATATAACCCCAGTTCTCTGTCAGCTCCACTGGCTCCCGATTGAAGTCCGGGCCCAATTCAAGGTGTTGGTTTTGACCTATAAAGCCCTAAAAGGCTTGGGACCTAGATACCTGATGGAGCGTCTACTCCCATATATGCCCTCTCACCCCCTGAGATCAGCAACAGAGGTCCTCCTCCGGGAACCCTCAGTGAATGAGATTAAGAGGGTGAGTACCCGGAAGAGGGCTTTTTCTGTGGTGGCATCCTGTCTATGGAATGCGCTCCCCAGAAAGGTCCGCCTGGAGCCATCATTATTTGTTTTTTGGCGCCAGGCAAAGACCTTTTATTTAAATCATATTTTAACTGTTAATTTATTTTTTGTTGTTATATTGTTAATTTAGATTGTTTTTCTAAGGGGTTTTTGCCGAGATGCACCAGGAGGGGTGGGTTGGTTTTTAAATGATGTGTATGTTTTTAATTTATTGTTGTAAGCCACCCCGAGGCTTTATTGCGATGGGGCGGCATAGAAATGTTTTAATAAATAAATAAATAAAATGGTTTAACTCTTTGAAATACGAAGGTGCTTTAGTGCAAAAGTAGATGAGCTGCTACTTGCAGCTATGTTGGACTACCATTCCCATAAACTCACACTATTGACCAAGATGGTCTGGGATGATGGGACTTTTAGTTCTAAATAGCTGGAGGACACCAGATTGTTTATTTTTATGCAAATTCATGACAAATTTTATTTCACTTCAGTTGTAGGACAGAAACTTTAAGCTGATTTACTGGTCCATTTGCTAGCATGATCAACACTGATCTGCAGCAATTATCCAGGCAGGCATTCTTCTAGCCTGACCTGGAGGGTCTGGGTCCTTCTCATGCAAAATGGATTCTTTGCCACTGAGCTATGGACCTTCCATAGCAATCTACTTTCATCTCCTGAACTTTTGTGTTTGTATTTCTATTTTCTTTCTTTATTTGCTTGCTAGCTCTTTGCCCTGAAAACAGCCAATCATCTACCTTTCTGAGCTAGTCACTGCCATTTAAATAAAATAAAATCTTTTTATTTAAACAGTATTTTAAACTTTAATAGTTTTTGAGTTTAGTCGCTCTGTTTGTTTTGTGATATATTGTTTTGTTCTGTTTTATTATTTGTTGAAATTGTTGTTTTAATTGTCTTTTTAAATATTTTATGCCATCCTGAGATCCTGTATAATAGGACGGCATACAAAAGCTTTTAATAAAGAAATAAATAAATCTGGGTTATTGTAGTAGAATAACATCTAAGCCTCAAGAACAAAAGCTGGGACAACACATGTATGAAATCCATTCCCTGTGGGCCTGTGGAGCGAACCTGATAATGCCTCTGCAGAACTCAGGAGCCATGGTTGTCTAAATGAGGTGAACAAGGATGGGTGGGAAGGAGCCTCAGTTCAGCAGTTGATGACAGTTCAATAGAGTCCCTTCTCATCCCCCTTTGCAAACAAACAGGCAGTATGTGTGATTGTTGCTTACTGTACCAACACTTTTTTGCATATTTTTAGCACATTTTATAAAATTAGCACTTTTTTGCTAATTTTTTCCCAGTTGTTTTCCAAAAAGCTTCTATAATGAACTATATAAATGTTGATGTACAACTGTTGCTGTACAACCCCAAATCATGGGCTTTACTAACTAATATAAGGGCATTTCCTCTAGAGCTTTAGGACACAATCCATCATGCAGATTAATAAGAAACAGACTTCCTTCAAATGTTTGCCTTTGTTAACTACTTAGTTTGGCCTTGACCTTGAAAATATGAAAGTCCCATAGTTCTAAGCGTAACTGTACACAGTAAGAGGAAACACTGATGCATATGTTACTTGTCACAAGAGAATTCTACAGAATAATAAGATGCCTACTTTTTGTTTGTAAAGACCATTATATAAAGAAAAGTGATTGATCGCAATGGAGAGAATTGCATAATCCAATGGCCTGCAGACTAGATAAATGTATTGAAATGTCTGAGAAATACCTAAGGGTGATATATGGCAAACTGTATATAAACTCATAGTGCAGAAACTTGTGAAAAACCCAGTCATCTTGGTTATTGAGTGGTTCCTGTATAAATGCAATGAAATGACAGTGTTGTTATATATAGACATTACATGGTTACAGTATGGCTTTATACTGCCATTACTGGAAATACCTTGTGCATGGAAAGAAATTATTCATGCTACCTCAGTTGTTGCAGAAAGTTTGCTCTGGATAGTCTACACTAATGGATCATTGCACAGCTTAATGGCAAAAATATGTGGCAGTTGTCTCCCAAAGTTTAAACATATCTGCTTTTATGGAAGGGACATTAGAAACCATGAAAGGGATGCTGCTTATGTGGCTGTGTTGTGTTGGTCACAAAACAGAATTAATAGATGTCTTAGAGTACACTAATTGTTGATTCCAACTCAGCTTCAGTAAAGATAATGCAGAAAGAATCTCAATGTAGAATCTCAAAGGGAAAGCAATAATATAACAGGGCTGAATGATCCTCTTCTCTGTTCCGTAATATCTGCACTTATTTTGTATTTTTGTATTTCTAGAATGTTTTATACTTGCATGACACCTGTGCATGATTTGTTGGACCAGTTATAGGGTATAGAGCAACCCACATCTCAGACAGAACGCTCACAGTCTTCTCAGTTTAATAGTAGTGAACAGAGATTTTTCAATTTAATAACAAATAGCTTAGATATAAAGTCAGAAAAATAACTTTGCCTCATTAAGAAGGGGAAGAATTTGCCTCTTGGTCAATGGAAATCCTCAAGGAGTGTGAGTTACAATCATGAAATGATTTTAAGCATAGCTAGCCTGTGATACTACCTTGCAGTGCACATCACAGAAAATAGCTGGTATTTCATTGTTTTGTTTTATTTTCTCTTTATTACAACCATAGAAATGATGGGGCCAAATGGAGCTAGAAATGTATTTCTTTCTTCCATACAAAAGTTTTATGGGTCACTGTTGTTCTGCTTGCTTATCCCTGTGACTACTTGATGGGGCAATGGTGGTCAGCAGAATTCCCACAACACTCCATGCTGATGGAAGCAGAAATCACATGAACTACCCCAAGTAGAGTTGCGCGGGAAGTACAACAAATCTGTGCATAAACTACTGCAGGACACACATCAAGCCACACAAGGTACTTGGTTGCCAACCATCCTGCCAAGGAGAATGTTATGACATATTCGCATCCAGTCAGGACTCTGGCAAAGTAAGGAAGAAGTCATTTGCTTGATCACTTGCCTGGATAATATTGGATGGGAAACAGTGAGAAGAGCATCATGAAAGATGCAAAAAAGTGGAGATGCAAAAGAGATGGTTCTGGTTTCCCAATAATTCCTTCACATTGATAGTAGCCGCTATTTCACTAATTTCCAGTATGGCTTCTGTATCATGCACAAGAAGTATCTACTCTCCTTTTTGGAATTTTGTTCAGTTTCAAACTATGTTTAGAATGCCTTTAAGAGGTGAGCCTACTCAAGACAGCATACAAAATAATAAAAATCTAAAAAGTCATAACTAAGTATACAAATAACTATAGATTAAAACACTGTAAAATATCATGGCAACAAAAGTTGTAGGCCACAGGATTGTGAAAAAGCCAGGAAAAATGAGTTTCAACACCTTGCTGAAGACCTGCAAAGAAATAGTCTGATGAACCTCTAATGGAGGGTGCTTCTAGAATTTACATCTCACTTGTAGTGTTTGACCTAGTTCAGTTGTAGCTTCTGACTATAAAGATGTCACAGTTCCCTGTAATGTTTGAACTTTGGGATGTGGTATTTGTTTAAACTATGGTTAGTGAGAACAAACATGTATCAGTTCATGGTCTCATACTCTAACTTATTCTGGAAACAGACTAAGCAAACCAAAGAGTCCCATATTCAAATATAATGGAGAATTATGGTCAACTTCTTCTATTTCCTTCTTTGAGATAAGGAGGAGGAGGAGAACAGAGGGAGAGCACATTAGCCCAAGGTTTCTCACTTTTTAATTCACACAGAATGCAAACCTGGGGTTTCCAGTATGTCTGAACAGGGCTTCTGAGTTGGAATAATATTTCAGGCAGGATTTGTAGAAATGTCATTACTTACAATACTGAGAAATAGGTTAGCCAACTAAATATATGGCAAATAAAAATACATTGTCACATATAAGTAGATTCATTAAAAGCCATTACATGCATACAAATTCATGAACAATTACAATTTTGCTCTATATCTGAAGCATGTAGTTTGCCTTGCTCCATTTAACTCACATAGGAAAGTTTCCATTTATGTTAATTAGAAAATAATCTGTTCCTCAGTAAGCAAAGTTTTAGGCACAGTTCCATTAGCAAGAAGATATTTATTTTGACAGTTTTCTAAAATATTTGAATTTTACTTTTCAGCATAAATAGAGAGCAGCAGCTTTACATGTCAAATAATTCATTAGTCCAAAGAACATAAGAAGCGCTATTTATCAAAACAGTGTTGGGAAGAAAATAACCCATGCTGTGTGTTAAGATAACAGATACATGACATGCATTTTTCCTGATATTATTGAAACTGTAGCCTGCATTCTGTTATACTTTTGGAATTATGGTGTACATGTAAATGTACTGTGACATCTCAATTCTGCTTTGATTGATAAAAGGCAGAAAAACCTTCTATTCATTAGACAATTTAAGCAAAAAGCAGCTAACATTCCAAGATGAGGTTGATTTCCATTAGATGTATAACTAAAAAGAATCATTATATTATTTCTGTTCCAGACGAGGTGTAGCAATTGTTAAATTTCTTTTTTAAAGTTTTTCACAAGACAAAGTGTAAAACCTTGAAATACAGTAACATAGCATAACATAAAACAAAACCATGCATTTAAAAATGGAATAAAACCAAGATAGTAATCAAAATATTGCCAGCAGTAGTGCAAACTGCTAAAACTACACACAATTTCTAAGTATGCCTGGGAATGTGGGAAAGACTTCACAGTCTCTTGGGAGACTGTGGTGGGGGTTACATGTTTACATGCCCTGTTATCCAGAGCTGTGCACAAATGACCTTTCATAATTTCCACCCCATTTGTGCGTAGAGCAACTGGGCAGAAATTTTACCAAATTTCTTCAGCACATGGCAAAATTCTCCGTAATTTTCACAGACACAGATCAGTATTAGCAAGGGCAGTAGCGCAGCTTCTCTCTTTTTTCATAAGGGTGCAGGTGGTTGGTTTGTTTTGTGCTACCACTAGAAATGTTTCCTGCATCAACTGTTTTGGAAGACTGGCCCTCATTTTGTGTCCACTGCAATCCAGATGTGAAGGTGGCAGCGTTCTGTGTAGTCATGGGTGTTGGGCCCAATTCTGTTCTCTATTTCCTGTAGGTTTTCTTTCCCCTAGTGAAAGAGGCATCCATGCTCAAGTTGTTTTATAATTTAACTGAAATATTTCTGAGATAACCAATACCCGTGAAGCAGCAGAGAGTCCAGTCTCTATATTGCCTTCCTATTACACATCTCTCCATTGTTTGTTAGCCTCCCAGGCTGCCTCTGTTTTGGATGAATTACCTCATGATAGCTTATCCTGGGATTTAACTGAACTGTGAAAAGATGATGGTGATGCTGCAGGCTGCTGGAGAGATAATTGTGCAATGAAAAAAGGGACACTTACCTATATTTCTTGGCCGTCTCTTAGGTAGAAACCCAAACTCAACAGCTGAACATTTCCCAGAAATTTTCTTCACCGCTGAGTTTTGTTCAAATGTAATTTCTTTTCTTTGCAATTAAATGAGAATGGTTTTTAAAAAGTGGGAGAAATTGTTGGCAAAGCACTACAGCTGTATAATATATTACCTTAACTTAAAAAGCAAGCACATCTGGAGAAATCTTTCCAAAATGCAGACCTTATGCACTTGTTGTTTATTTAATATGCAATATATGTAAAAATTATACCCGAGATCTGAAGAGGGAAAATCCTCTCAGAGCTGCAATGTGGTTATTTCAAATGTGTTGTTTAGCTCATGGTTATGTAATGTAAACTGTGAATTAGTCATCTTGGAAAAGTTAACCAATGACTCTAGAAGTTAGCTAAGAGAATATACTAGGATTTGTATAGTACATCATATTATATACTAGTACTGTATATAGTATTTTAATTCCATCAATTTATTTCATTGCACATACCTATAGATATGTCTACTCAGACATAAATCCAGTTTTGGTGTATAGGGCATATTCCCAGGTAAGCAGCTACAGGTTTGCAGCCTGAGCTTAAGTCAGCTGGGGATTGGGCAGAGCATTGTCTCATCTTAAACAGGGGCAGTGAATATGGCCTGACTTTACAAGCAGACTGTTGTTTCAGCAGATTAACTGTCAGGGTCCCAGTCTCTGACCATTTTTACAGGTAAAAATTAGCACTTTGAACTGTTCCTGATAATGGTCTTGGAGCCAGCACACCTGTTTCAATACTGGTGAAGCATCTTCCTATCACCCAGCTCCAGCCAGGAGAAAGTGACTGTATCTGCAGTTATCAACAGTATGTAACAAATGTTAAACGCAGTTCTGCATGTAATGCAGTAGTCTAATCTGGAGGTTATCAAAGCATGGATCACTATGAACTGTTCCAGGAACCAATGCAACAGGATGCAAAATAACCAAGCAAAAAATCAAACCAAACCAAATGCCCTAATGTGATAAACAGGTATTTCATGTACGCAGATGAGCAGCATAATTTTTCTGATATTCTTTGGGGAGTCCCCTCCTGTCTTCCCTCTCCCAAAACTTAAAAAAACCCTGTAACTCATCTTTGTCTGCTTGAATATTTGAATATGTCTCCATGATTAGAGGAAGGGGAATTTTTTTTCCTCCTGGAATTGCATAAATAATATACCCATGCACTGACTAATAAATGTACAGAATCTAAGAATTCATTGTGGCTTATTCCTTCTCGTATTCATTCACAAGATGGATTGGAGAATTAAAATCTCATTAAGCATGTGAGGTTATGTGGCCTTGTTATGCACAATTATCAAAAACAATTTTCTGCTAGAGCTTGATGATCAAATCTTCAGAGAATTTCTTCAAAACAAAAGTAGACCCAGCCCATTTATGCTATAGCCATGTGTTATAGCCTTCATATTTGTACACTACTCTTGTCCAAGGAATTGACAGCAGACTGCTCAAGGTCAGTCTGTCCTGGCATTTGTCTTGAAGATGATAGAGTGAACCCAGAGCTAGTGCTTTTCATTATTCTTAATTATATTTATGTCTTGCCTTTTTCCTCTTGCAAGGAAACCAAAGCAGATTAGGTAGTCTTCCTGCACCTCTCCATTTTTATCCTCACAACAACCCTGTGAAGCAAGCTTTGCTGAATGACAGTAACTGGTAAATGTTATCCCAAGAACTCCTGGGCCAAGTGGAGAGTAGGACCTGAATGTCCTACTAGCACCCTGAGCTCTATGCTACACTGGTTCTCTGGTAGCAATGCTACCAAACTTTGTAGAAACATAGAGGCATAGAAACAGAGTGAGTCAGAAGGGACTCCCTGGGCCATCTAGTCTGATCCCAGCGCCAGCTTGCTCCATTGGTGACATGCCTACCATGTGCATGTCCAGCCTATCCTTGAACACTCCCACCATTTGGGCTTTAATTACCTTCCGTGGAAGCCCATTCCATACTCAAGGGGTCAAAACCATCAGGAAGTTGTAATACGTAGTTGGCTCATTGATGTAAAATCATCCATTGCCATGCTCACCTTAATAGTGAGCCTGGACTTATATATAATGAAATCACGATTAAGTTCATAATTGAGGGTGAACTTCAGAGCACTCACAGTCCGAAACCAAATAAAAGCATTTCTGTGAGGTGGCTGGTTGAACACTTGAACACCCCAGTGCATCCACTACCTCTTCTCTCTTCCTTGCCACCACACAGCAATGTGTGTGCCTGTTTCTTCTCTCCTCCATATATTGAGGATCAATGAAGAACCTCCCCATCCTGCAGGTAGGGAAGAAGGTGTCTAAAATGATACTCTACAAGGTCATCTGTGCCAGCCAATTCCAAACTACAGCTGCCAAGATGCACTTTGAGACTGCACATGCACAAAAGCTGGTGTACATGGAAGGCACTCTCATATTACAGAAGGACTCTCCTCCAAGGTCAGGAATTCATTATATGTTGTGGTTGAAAAGGGAATTCGGGCCCAGCTGTCACTAAACCAGTGCAATTCTCTGTCAAGGGTAAGAGTAGGGAATCAGAAGTGGAGGCACCAGCAATGACACATCCTGCCAGCTGGAGCAGATGGAGTTCTCACTCCTGCTACCACCATCTCTACAACAAGGCCAGTAAAGAGTCAGGCTACACAGCCAACACACATGGCCAAAATTCTCCTTGACTTCCTGGATGCCTCTGGTTGGCCACTGAGGGCAACAGGATACTAGATTAGACAGAATCTTGGTCTGAGAATCATAGAGTTGGGACAGGCTTTTAAGGTGCAGGGATAGGCATCAACTCCCAGATTGTCCACTTCCAATTGGAGAACTCCAGCATGGAAGAACCTCATCCCTCATTTTTTCCATTATTGAAATGCATTTATCATCAAGAGTATCTCCTATGCTCAGTCAAAATGTACTACCCTCTAGCAGAAGACTATTAAAGTTAGTTCCTCAACAGAGAGCATGGCTGTAACCCCTTTCATGTGATCAGTCCAGGTATCTGAAGGATGAAATTATGCCCCACCTGATTCTTTCCTTCTTAATCCTCCCTAGTCTTTTTTTCTCACCCCCTACTTTCCTTGAACCCATTGTGTGCCTAGTCTTAAGAACACACACATTCCTGCCTCAGTAATTATTAGGGTCAGCCTTTCAAGAGATTCATCTTAATTTCCCTTCAACAAAGTTTCTGTCACATTTTTTATCGAGATAAACCTTTTCGCTAATCCTCTATTGAATAAAACTGCAACTTGAAGCAAAAGGTCTATTTCTTTCAATAGTACATACACACACAGGCAATTTTGCTACTGTAAAAATAGATTTGTGCTAAGGTCACAATGTAGCCATTTTTCACTTTGTTTCTCCCATTTCATTTTTTCTTCTTGTTTCATCTATTCTGCTAGCTTTCATTTGTATGCTGTGTCTTCAGATTGCAAGATCTCATAGACAGGGAATTTATCAAGCCTGCCCCCCTGCCACACGCGCACACACACACACACACACACCACTCCTTTGTGCATAACAGTGCAGTTCTTATGTGGAAATTCACCAGTAGATATGAGCTAGGATGCAGCAGAGTGCTTCCTCGGTGGAAAGTACCTTCCTGTGGACAGTCCCCAGAAAACCCTCTCTAGTCACCAACTCAGAAATCTGCTAAGGGGTCTGTTGCAATGGGACAGAGGAGCCAGCAAAGAGCTGAAATGGGGAAATGGGGAAAGATGAGTGCAATAAGCACCATCCAAACTACCTCTATGGTAAGAACCCATCCTTGTGAAACAGTTAGCTTCATTTGGTTAAGGTAAAGGTAAAGGTAAAGGTTTCCCCTTGACATTACGTCCAGTCATGCCTGACTCTAGGGGGCGGTGCTCATCTCCGTTTCCTAGCCGAGGGAGCCAGCGTTTGTCCGCAGACAGTCTCCGTGGTCATGTGGCTGGCATGACTAAACATCAAAGTGCACAGAACGCTGTTACCTGCCCACTGAAGTGGTACCTTTTCATCTACTTGCATTTGCATGCTTTCGAACTGCAAGGTTGGCAGGAGCTGGGACGGCGCACGGGAGCTCACCCCGTGTGCAGATTTGAACCGGCGACCTTTCAATCAACCAGCCCAGCAGCACAGCGGTTTAAACCACTGCGCCACCTGCACCTGCAGTCATTTGGTGAGGGATACATATATAAACATTTCCCCCAGTGACTGCAATTGGAGAGGGAGAAGGCAACTTCCAACTGGCAGCTGCTTCCATGCCATACCCACCCAGAAAAGGCAGGCTTCTGCAGGTAGGACAGCCAAAGCCCTATCTGGTCCAGCACGCTTTTCCTGCAATGGAAGCCCATAAGGAAGGAAGGAAGACTATACCACCCTTGCACCCAAATTACCCAGCACCCAAGTTCTGATAGTAGAGGTAACATCACTGGCTACTAGTCTAGCCATTGATGGTTTCGGCCTCTGTAGAACCATCCTTTTAAAGCCATCCAAGTTGGCCATCCATTACTACCTCTGAATTTACTATAATATAATTGAAGTAAGCTTTGTGAGAAGAAATCTGTCCTTTTGGCTATCCTGAATCTTCCACCATTAGGAGAAATGCATACTGTAACTAATACAGTAGATATAATAGAGAGACTTGGAGATTGGCTGGCAATTTTTGATTTCAAAACAGAATTGGAACTCAAGCACTACACCAAGATTTTCCCCTCTGTTCTACTATATAGCCTGTGTGTGGCACTGTGGTATAGTAGAATTACAGAAGTGGGAAAATATTTTTCACTTTCACAAGTAGGTCATTTTCCAAGCTCTAAAAAACCTACCAAAACTCACCAGCCCCCTTCCCTGGAAAAAGCAATTACTGTCTTATGAGAGAACATTGGCCCGGTCCCTCTGCAGCCAATCCTATAATACCTGTGAATATATATTTTTTAATTAAATGAATTGGGCAAGTATGATTCTATATCAGTAAAACAACAGTTAATATGAACATAAATAACCACCTTTGAAAAACAGAGCTTGTCAGTGAAGAATGAGGTTTAGACTGGATTCACACTGGTGATTGACAGGTGTTGCTGCAATTGTCGCTTGGACTCCCAGGGTAGATTCTGGGTTTCTCTTCTGCATTAGGTCTCTCAGGTCTTTTGCATCAACTCTTCAGAGTACCTAATGGTTTGCCCTCAGCAGTTTTATGACTTGAAGCTGGATGTTAGGTATTCAAGTACTAGTTAAAACTTAACTAAGCAAGTTCTAAATTTGGATATGCATCCCTTCTCCAGAAGGAAAATAACATCAGTCAGTGGTTCAAAGCTGTCAAAGATAAAATACAGATTCAGTTTTTTTCTGATATCTCTTTTCCCACTGAAGATACTTCTCAAGATTATTCTTGCACTCAGATTAAGGACATCCATCCAATATCCTTTATTTGCTACCCACATTTCCTGTTCCCCAATTTTTCAAGCTTCATTTTTGATATTCGGAGTAGTACAAAGTATCTTGAAAAACTGACCATTCATAAATATCTTTCAGAATAATCTTTTCCAGAGCTGTAGACAATGCAAATCCTTCTGGTTTAATGGATGGTTGTTTCTAGGGAATTCCTTATATAAAGTCCTTCTGTTCATGTGGAGATGAAGTGGTAGAGTTCTTGTTCCATATGCTCCTCTTTTATGATTTCTATAGAGATGAAGGAATGAGATGTGTAACCCATTTTGAATAAATTACTGGAATGATTAGTATGTGACTGATGTACTAGCTAATGTTAATAAATATGTAACAGGAGCTGTTGTGAAATATTTACTCTCTGCAAGATCTGTTAAGATCTGTAACAATATTGTATAACTTTAAATGCAGTAATGTATTGCTTATGGTTTAAATAGATTGTAGTATTTTTAAATATGTCAAGAATTGTTGCTCTGATGCTATGCATTTTGCCTTTGTGATTAGTTGTGTTTAAATGCTGTGTGACCACATGAAAATATAATGAAGGAAAGATGAAATGATGATGACGATGACGGCGATGATGATAAAGATGCTATTAAAAACAGACAAAAATTATAGACAAGCCATGGCTTGTCCTTATGTGTGAACCCAGCATTCATGGTGAAGTGTATCATGTTTGGTTTCCATGAAACCATGCAGAAAATGTATGGTTTGTTCTAAGCTTTCCATGCTTGTAATTGAGTGCAAGCCCAGCTACAATATTGCTGCACTATTTCTATGTTTCTGCACACGCATCCATCCCCTCCTCATGCACAGGTCTTACATATACTGCCAGGGGCTTCCTTATTTATGTATGTATTTATTTAATTCCATTTCTATGCCTCCCCATAAACCCATAATGTTAATGTTTATTGTGTTCTATTTCACTCTATAAGACTGAAAAAAGTAATTCAATTCAGCTTAGGTACTGTAGAAACTAAAACCTCCAGACTTGTCTAGATTGGCTGCTTTCCCAAGGTGGCTCTGTGGATGCATTCCATACTATTCAATGGAGAACTCTTGGCCACAGGGGTCCCTGATTTTCCTTACATGTGTAGCTGGCCTTCCTTTATATGAGAACAAACTTTATATTTTCACAGTAGACCATACCTTTTCATGAATATTACCTATATTTTTATTTATTGGGTGAATTTATAAGCCACTGTTAATCACAAGACTACCAGGATCTTCTAGCTCAGCTCAGATTGCTTTTGTTTTCTTTTACGCTGAAGTCAATACACAATGACTGCAAAATATTGCAGGCAGGTGATAAAAGCATACAACAGATATTACCTTGCTTTCTGAGTGATGTCTACTGCCCACAAAGTCTGAACTTGATGAAATTTTAGATCATTTTGCCATAAATTGGATGTGATTCATGAACTGTCATCAACTCCCTCAAAGAGATTAGGTGCAAACAATATGCTCATTTTCTTCTTCAGTTTCTTCTGTAATAAAAGCTAAAAGGAAAAGGAAAACAATGTGGTTGCTTAATAAGCAATAAGAGAAAGGTGTCAGTTCCATTACTGCCCACATCTTTATCTGGCACCTTTGTCCGTTCAGAACTCCTCCAAATGGCTGATATTAATCTATCAGATCTGAGTTGAAGCTTAACTAGTGACATTCAATTTGTGGAACTAGGATGGTCTGCAGTTGATTTATCATTTGCTGCTGGGTTTTTGTTTGTTTTTGTCATCCACCCTTTCAATTCAGTGTTCTAGTTGGTCTCTTTTCACCCAAACAGATTACTTATCATTTGGATTCATGGTGTATGAGTGCTTTAAAAAATGCCTATAGAAATATACTAGAAAGGAGTGGTACTTTATAAATAATCTTTAATAAAAGAGGGGGGAACCATATTACTTTCTGCTAGATAGCAAAAATACTTGAATATGAATACCAAATACGTCTGGAAGAAAAGATATCTGGCTGACTGAATACTGAACTGAATTTCCCTATAATTAAGATTTGACTTCATGCTTTATTGATTCATCCCCACCCTCTCCTGCTCTTGTCTAGAAGACAATATTGCTCAGGATGACATTGATAGCATTCCATGCTTACATGCACAGCATAATGACTCCGTTGCATATGAATAGTGAAAGGTGTGATCTGATTTACATTCCCATTAGCTGAAGTTCATTCATATTTGTTTGTATATAAAAGTTTCAAGCACTCTAACTTTAGATCATTTTCTATCAGAAGGCAATCAAGATTCAACTTTAACTCATGCCCTGGTAGCATTTTGTCTGAAACTTGAGCTGAAGCTATTACTTCAGAATAGGCATTTCTGCCAGCATATCAAAGCAAAATAAACATGGTACCTGGTTTTATATTAGGAATGTTCAGGCATCGCAAAATTTGTCCCATCTATTCAGAGGTATTTCTGTCATCCTCTCATTAACAGAATCAGAGTTTGTGCAAATTTGCACTCCCAAAGATGTACATATTCCACCCAAATAAGGAAAAACTTATAAAATCTGTATTTTCACATTTTAGTGGTTGGGGAAATGTGAATTTTTGGTCAATGGCTTTTACTTTCATATTTTTTCATACCACTAAATATGTGAAGGATTGTGAAGAATTGTGAAAAATAATGAAAAATTTTCATTTTTTATTTAATATTTTAATTGTTAAATTATTAATTTTATATTGTTAATTAGTTATTGTTATTTATTGTTTATATTTATATATTTTTACTTTTAGACTATGAGATGGGCCAGTTTTAGATTGTGTATTGTTTTCTATTGTATTTTTTATATCTTGTTAGGCACCCCGAGGCTTGTTTGCAAGGGGGCGGCATATAAATTTGTAAAATAAATAAATAAATAAATAAATAATTGTCCTTGCATGACTTGAGAAAAGTTGTCTGGTAGGCACTCTGTGGGTCATGTTATGAGCTAGGGTTCCTCCCTTTGCACATTCAAAGCCACAGGCCTTTGTTGCAAAACATTCTTTATTGACTTATTATTAAGCATTTCACAGAAGCACCAACACCAAAATGACTCTCTGAGCGTGTATAGAGTGGTTGGCTGAACCCAATCTAGTACAATAGACTCTCAGTTAACTGGCACCCATGGGGATTGGTAGATCCAGATGAATATAGTTTCTGGTTGCTTGAGGCCTACTATTAAAAGTAGGTCTAATTAATACTACTCCCCATACCATACCATACCATTATCATATCCTCTGTATTAACTTGATATTAATATTGAAATACAGTAATTAAGACCAAATAAAGACAAACTTCTACCTTCTGAGAGTGAGCCTTAATGTAATATATCATGGATGAACTGACATTAAATTCCTTCATGAGCTCTGCAAGATTCTCACATTTCTCAAGCCTCTTGCCTACTTTCATCTTCTGCTTCAGGATAAGCACTATGCATTTCAGCTTACTTGAGACCTGTTTCGGCATACTTGGGGTTTGGTGAACCACAAAATTTGAACAGCAATAAACCCCAACGATTGATGTGTTCACACACAGTGAATTGGCAGGAGTGGAAGACAAACATGTGGGCTTCCTCATGGGGCAGCATGCAATGTATGGGTGCGACATGCCAAGTTTAAACTTACATTTCTGCTGGAAATTGATTTTAATTTGATTTTTATTTAAAGTATTATTTCTTTGATTTTTTTTGCCAGTTGCTTGAGAGTGCTGCTTGCTTGAGTCCAGTTAACTGAGAGTCTACTGTATTTACTTCTAGGAACTCTCCTTAGGAGTATGATTGGGCCCTATCCTTTCAGAAGGGGCATTTTGGAAATGAGCAGGTCTCTTCTCCACATGCCAGTCCTTGGTCTTCCCTTCTCTTCTGACATTGCATCATGGAGCTGAGAGCCATACCCGCTTTGTCCATCTCTGAGAAATTCTCTGTTGCAAGTGCCCTCCCAATAATTGTACATCTTGGATATCCTCAGAGGCTGCCTGAGCACCTGGGGTGCCAGGCCTTAAGATAAGTCCCTCTGGTTCTCTCATCCCAATGTCTGGAATTATTCCACATTCCGAGGCCTCCCCTTGCTCCTTCTGGTCCTCTGAGTTCCAATCAGGAGTCTTTGGGGATGCATGCTGGAAGGTGAAGTCTTTCTCCATCCCAACAGGTCAGATTATTAGAAAGCTGGATTCATTTGAGTCTGCTACAGAATTCTCTGATAGTTTACATAGTGCTGCATCACACTCCCAAACAATTTTATGGGAAATATGTGTCTGTAGCTTTACTTGTTCTCCATGTCAAAGAGATAAGTGCACACTTTGTAATGTATGAGTGTCTTCATAGGAACTGCATTTTCAGGTAGTTTGTGTAATTCCATGTTTTTCAAAGTACTCTTAACACACTGATTATAAAGTCCTGTACATGTCTTCTCAGAAGTAAGTGTGGTTGAGTTCGGTTGGGCTTATTTTCAAGTAATTACATGGCTTACTTATTCAGATTGTTGCTTTGCTGAAGGATGCTGAATGCTTTAGGAACAAAATAACTTCTTGGTTTTGCCATGGAATTGTAACTTATTAGGTTCCTGCCAAATACTGGTTCTAGAATCCAAAGACATACTGACAGCAGGTAATCAGAAGTCTCTTGAATCCAGGGGATTCCATTGTATTATACAAGAGCAACTTTTGTTGAAGGGAGGTGAGCAAGGAGAAGAAGAATGTTTTTGTTTTAATTTCCTGCTGTTAGAGTTGTCTTGGTTTTAAAGAAGGATTTTCTCATCTCATTTAATTCCCCCAAAGTGAGGTAGGTAGATTTTCAAGGTAATTTCATGGTAGGAAGGACATACCATTTTAAGGGAAAGCTACAATGCTATGACAAGTCTCCTGGAGGAAACTATAAGCTCTTCACATTTATCGGAATTCTATCCACATTTCACTTCAATTCCTTCAGCAGATGTTCTGGGTGCATCATTTATGTGGGCCATGCAACAGAATGGTTCTAGCATTCATAAAGCCAGAACTGAAAATTTCCACCTATTACATCCTACTACCTGAATGGCAGTTGGGTTTCACCTGTAGATTTCTCAGGCTTCAATCCTGCTGAAATGATCCCATTGATAGAAATTGTTTCAGATCACTTACAATACATTCCTATCCACATTTACTCTGAAGTAAGTCCCACAGGGTGCAGTGAAGCTTCCTCCTGGGCCAATGTGCACAGCATTGCTGTCTTAGTGCGGTATTTGACTGCGAATGAGGGATCTTGAATCACAGATGCACAGAAAAAATCTATTTGGGTCAAGAGTGAGTGACAAGGTGGCACCAAGCACAGTTCTGATACTGAGTATTGGCAAAGACACTGTGTGTATGTATGCATAGATGAGTGTTTTACCCACTTTCAATGATTTCCTTCTTGTTGATCACACTGGGAAGGAACTTTCCAGTCCGCTTCCAGGCTGGTGTAGCTGAAGGGCCTAAATTTGTTCATCCATGGAACAGCCTCTTTTGGAACTTTCCATTTACTATAACCACTTATTACTTTTTACCTGCCTGGACACAGCAGAGCCCTCCACTCCACTCCCAGCATTCCTTGAAATCTCAATGTTCTCCAGCCATCCCAATCCATGGGTTAGGACTGCCGTAAGAGGCAGGAGCATTTCTGCCCAGTCACCCACTCACAGAAGCTCGCTCACTCAGTAGGTCCCCCCCCCCCCCAACACCTTCACTGATTGCTTTGCCTCTTTTCTTACTGCAAGTCATCATGCACAATTGTTTGTCTGTGTCATGGCTCTCCTGGGGAATTTCTTCTCAGAGGCAGAACTTCAGAGCATGATGTCCTCAGGAAACAGGTTGCCTCAGAGGTTTCTGGCACAATCCAATTTAGTCCTCCTGACCTTTCAGGAAGGATGTCTTCAGATCTGGATCCTCAAGAGGCTTGAAAGCTCAGTTCTGAAACTGAGAAGGCTGTCAAGTGGCCATCTAGCTCCCAAGACCATAACCACACTCAGACAGACTATTAGAGTTCCTTTAAGAAAAAAAGTGCTTTGTTAACAAAGAGGTCCCTGAAGAGGAAGGGACACTTCAAGAAAAAAAGTCTGCAAGGTGATACAGCTAAGCTTTAGGTGGAGCGTGGGTAGCTCTTTTGCAACTTAAGAGCTGTTGGAAACAATGCCTGATTTTCACCTCTGTTTTGGTATGTGTTTTCTCCTGGACCTTGCTGTATGTTAGGACCTCCATAGTATTGACCCCTGGACTTCTGCCTAACTCTGCTTTTGGACTGCATTTTTACTTGATTGATCTCCTGGCTTTGGACCTTGGCAGCTCCTCAGACTTCAATTTGGAAAACCCTTTTTGCCTAATAAAACAATACTTGACCATATGCTTGCTAACTGGACCACTCCATTGTAAATGTCCCTGTATTTGCTTAGTAAAGACCCAGGATTCAATTTAGAGCAGAACCAGCATTCATATTGACCACTTGCAGCTGGTGTGGAAGGCATTGCATTGGCTGTGTCTCCTCTGATTTGCTTCTGATTCACTGCACTTAAACAGCTGCAATTTGTCTTCAAGCTGCTTCGCAGAGGAACCTCCATACATTTCTGTGTAGGATAACTCTAATCCTTTGGTTCAGAGGGTTACAGGCAGCCTCCCTGGAATGGGCTCAAAGAATGGCTTTTTTGTCAAGTCTACAGCTATACTTTGCTTACAAAGTATAACAACTCAATATCATCAATCTTTAGAACATTGCACAAAGCAACAATCAAATGTATCACAGCACAGAAAAAGTGGGGGGGAGGAAAAGAAAAGAGAAAACTAGATCTAAAACCAGGAGAATATAAATGTAACTATTTAATTAAAATTAAATGGGCTGTTGCTTCTGCGTCACTGTGCAGTGAAATTTGATGGATGGTATTAAACAAACAAACAAACAAACATATTACTTTTCACTATACACTGTTCATCTTCCAAATGTCTGCTTTAATTATCTTGTTAAATTTGATGATAAGATAATTAATACTTTTCAAAACTGTATAAAGTTTCCTATTCCACTACAGCAGGGCCATTCTGGAATTGAAAGTAGAGTGACCAAGTATCCTAGTTTACAGAGCTCAGTCCTCAGAAGAGACGTTAGAATGCAATCTTTTATTTAAAGGTGACTTTTATTGTAAGGTGTCCTCTACTTGAAATATTGTCTGCCCCAAGCTTCATTTAACGATAAAGAATCATGAGATGAGACAGCAGAAACCTTGAAGTTTCTCATGCACTGGACAGCAGACTGATCTGCCTTGTTCGACACCAGCTCCCAGTCTTTCCCATTCTGGTCAAACGCATTGCATTTCTATTTAAAATGGAATATTTATTCCTAAGTTTGCATGTGCACATATAAAAGCATGCCTAAATTCTAGGCAATTCTGTATGCTCCCATTAGGTTCCTGGAGGTGGGGGTGCTGCATTTTGCCTTTTCTTCTACTTATTATTATTCTTTGGTGATCCAAAAGTAACCACTCTAATTGAAACTCAGGCAAATGAAAGGTCACAATGATCCCTTTAGGGATGTCCACAGAGTACCAGGGAATTATCCATACTAGAATCAGACAAGCTGAATCATAAATGAAACAGCCACCACTCTGGATGACTTTCAAGGGGGATTGTATAATTAACGGAGGATAAAGCCATGAGTGGCTCTTAAGCCTGACTGGGACATGCTGCCTCCAGCCTACACTGGGGAATTTGGGGAGGGCACGCCGCTACTCCTTCATGGATCACTGCCTTGTCGTGGTGAAGGGGCTTGCATAGCTCAATGAAGCTATGAGTTATGCTGTGCAGGGCCACCCAAGATGAACAGGTCATAGCAGAGAGCTCTGACAAAACATGATCCACTGGAGAAGGAAATGGCAACCCACTCCAGTATCTTTGCCATGAAAACCCCATGGACAATACCAAAAGGCAAAAAGATACGACGCTGGAAGATGAGCCCCTCAGGTCGGAAGGTGTCCAATATGCTACTGGGGAAGAGCGGAGGGCTAGTACTAGTAGCGCCGGAAAGAATGAAGCGACTGGGTCAAAGCCGAAAGGACACACAGTTGCAGATGTATCTGGTGGTGAAAGGAAAGTCCAATGCTGCAAAGATCTATACTCCATAGGAACCTGGAATGTAAGATCCATGAATCAAGGCAAGCTGGATGTGGTCAAACAAGAGATGACAAGACTGAACATCGACATCTTAGGAATCAGTGAACTAAAATGGACAGGAATGGGTGAATTTAATTCAGATGACCATCAGGTACACCACTGCGGGCAAGAATCCCTCAGAAGAAATGGAGTGGCCTTCATAGTCAATAAAAGAGTAGGAAAAGCAGTACTGGGATACAATCTCCAAAATGACAGAATGATCTCAGTTCGAATCCAAGGCAAACCATTCAGCATCAAAATAGTCCAAGTCTATGCCACAACCACGGGTGCTGAAGAGGCTGAAGTTGACCAGTTCTATGAGGGCCTAAAACACCTCTGAGGAAGAGGAAGCATTACAAATAGCTGAGGAAAGAAGGGAAGTGAAAGGCAAAGGAGAAAGGGAAAGATACACCCAATTGAATGCAGAATTCCAGAGAACAGCTAGAAGAGATAAGAATGCCTTCTTAAATGAACAGTGCAAAGAAATAGAAGAAAACAATAGAATAGGGAGGACCAGAGATCTCTTCAAGAAAATTGGAGATATGAAGGGAACATTTCATTCAAAGATGGGCATGATAAAGGACCAAAATGGCAGGGACCTAACAGAGGCAGAAGAGATTGAGAAGAGGTGGCAAGATTACACAGAAGAAGTATATAAGAAAGAGCTTAACGTCCCTGATAACCACGATCGGTTGGTCACTGACCTCGAGCCAGACATCCTGGAATGTGAAGTCAAATGGGCCTTAGGAAGTCTGAGCAACAACAAAGCTAGTGGAGGTGACAGCATTCCAGCTCAGCTATTCCAAATCTTAAAAGACGATGCAGTAAAAGTGCTACACTCAATATGCCAGCAAATTTGGAAAACTCAACAGTGGCCACATGATTGGAAAAGGTCAGTTTACGTTCCGATCCCAAAGAAGGGCAATGCCAAAGAATGTTCAAACTACCACACCATTGCACTCATTTCACATGCTAGCAAAGTGATGCTCAAAATCCTACAAGCTAGGCTCCAGCAGTATGTGGACCGAGAACTACCAGAAGTACAGGCAGGATTTTGAAGAGGGAGAGGAACTAGAGATCAAATTGCCAACATACGCTGGATGATGGAGAAAGCTAGGGAGTTCCAGAAAAACATCTGCTTCATTGACTATGCTAAAGCCTTTGTGTGGGTCACAACAAATTGTGGCAAGTTCTTAAAGAGATGGGAGTACCAGACCATCTTATTTGTCTCTTGAGAAACCTATATGCGGGTCAAGAAGCAACAGTGAGAACTGGACACGGAACCACTGATTGGTTCAAAATTGAGAAAGAGTTCGGCAAGGCTGTATACTGTCATCCTGCCTATATATTTAACTTATATTCAGAGCACATCATGAGAAAGGTGGGGCTAGATGAATCACCAGTTGGAATTAAGATTGTTGTGAGAAATATCAACAACCTCAGATATGCAGATGATACCACTCTCATGGCACAAAGTATAGAGGAACTAAAGAGCCTCTTGATGCGGGTGAAGGAGGAGAGTGCAAAAGTTGACTTGAAACTCAACATTAAGAAAACTAAGATCATGGCATCCGGTCCTCTCACTTCCTGGAAAATAGATGGGGAAGAAATGGAGGTAGTAACAGATTTTATTTGCCTGGGCTCCAAGATCGCTGCAGATGGGGACTGCAGCCAAGAAATTAAAAGACCCTTGCTCCTGGGGAGGAGAGCTATGGCAAATCTAGACAGCATACTAAAAAGCAGAGACATCAGCCTGCCAACAAAAGTGCGTATAGTCAAGGCTATGGTTTTCCCAGTTGCAATGTATGGCTGTGAGAGTTGGACCATAAGGAAGGCTGAGCACCGAAGGATTGAGACCTTTGAGTTGTGGTGCTGGAGGAGACTGCTGCGAGTCCCTTGGACCACAAGACAATCAAACCGATCAGTCCTAGAGGAGATCAACCCTGACTGCACTTTAGAAGGCCAGATCCTGAAGATGAAACTCAAATGCTTTGGCCACCTAATGAGAAGGAAGGACTCCCTGGCGAAGAGTCTAATGCTGGGAACAATAGATGGCAAAAGAAGAAGGGGGCGGCAGAGGATGAGGTGGCTGGATAGAGTCACTGAGGCGGTTGGTGTGAGCTTGAGTGGACTCCGGGAGATGGTGGAGGACAGGAAGGCCTGGAGGAATGTTGTCCATGGGGTCGCGATGGGTCAGACACGACTTTGTGACTAACAACAACAACACCGCTACTATCCTGTCCTGCTGGTCCAAGGGTTTCCTGTGGACAGCTGGGTGGCCACTGTGGGGGCAGAATGCTGTCCTGGATTGCTCAGTCTTTTTTGGGATGGCTTTTCTTCTCTGCTTATATTGAGATGGATAAACCATAAAACCTTTCTAGACACCAATGTCTGCAGAACAGGAGGCAGGAACCCAGTTCTATTATGGTCCTATTATTCTTTCAGTGGTGGTGACAGCAGAGGCAATGATGATGGATTCTGTGGTTGAAAGCCATCTTGGGAAAGCTCCTACCCTTCATGATGACCTAGAAATATTATACATAAGCAAACACACTCTTAAAAACATCAGCACTAATGAAAACAATCTATATGTATGTAACTCTTCAGCAGGTTCCATGTAGCCTGAAGTGCCTGATCCTGCCTAATCATGGAAGCTAAGCTAAGTTGGGTGTGGTAGAAATCTGGATGGGTGACTTGAGTCCTGCACTGATCAGGGGTTTGACCTAATGGCCTGCTAGGCCCCTTCCAACTGCATGTCTCTATCCACGTACAGTGGATTAAGAATAAGGTTTGCATTCAGTGGGTCATTCCAAGAGGGATCGATAGCAAAGGTTTTTACTGGTATTGTGTAATGCCTGACTTTCTGGCCTGTTGCATGAAGCACAACCCAGATGGACCCCCTTATGCTATTTCTGACCCTTTAAAAATCATATTTGCTAATGGGCAGGTGCAAATCTGCAAATAACACAAATCAAGTGCTGGGTGAAAAATAAATGCCCCAGGTTACATGCTGGTTCAGAAGTCTTATTCTTTTCAGTGGTGCCAACAACTGTGAAAAGTCAGCATGCGAGAGGGGCTGCAAGGAAGAACTGGCTGAAAACACCCTGCTATACACTGAATTAGCTGTGCAATTTGCCATCTTTCTCCTAAAAGAACTGACTATGCATGGAAAAAATCTTCCCGATTACTTCTTTACAACTTATTGGAGGGAAATGAAACTAAATGGGATTTAGTCTAACTCCACAGGGAACTTAGTCTACTAAAATCCCCTTTAATTAGCTAAAGAAATTACCTAAATGTAAAGCCAGCACAGCCTGTTCGTACACAGCTTTCCCTAAAGCTCTGGCACAAGGTTTAGAATGCTTGCTGGACAGAAACAAGGTAAATGATCGCAACACAGATGGCTCTGTGGAGGCTGCGATCCATTAGACCAGAAGCCTTTTGCAGGACCAAAGGAAAGGCACTTTTTTCTATTTAATCTTTTTCCTGATAGGACCTTGCCTTTGATATGTGACATGCCCTTTGCTACAAGCAAACCTGCCAAGTTTGGCCAAGTACAGAAAATTGGTCTGAGCCCTTTAGTTCTTCCACTTTCAAATCTAAATTATAAAAGCATGTGGAAAATTAAAAGCATGACTGCTCTGCCATTTGAGGTCCCTTTACATGGGACATTTATTGTGTGCAAGTAATCCCTTGCTCACAGTTGTTTGTGATGCCTTTTTACAATGTTGTCATCTTCCTGGGTCTCCCCTCTTCTTTTCCCCAGACAATTTCATTTTATTTTAAGAGCCAAGGAAGTCAGCTATTAAATTTCAAATCAGAACAACATCCTCCTGTATTCTTCCAGATCTACTGTACTACAGCTGTGCAGTTGGTGTGTGTGTGCAGAGGAATATAAAAACCCATGTAAATGATACATTTTTCTTCCTGCAGGGAAAATGAAAGAACCCTCAGCAGCATAGCAGACCCTTCATAGAAAAGTCTTTGGTCAATTCCCAGCACAATTTTATCCCTGTGCACTAATGCAGAGCCTATGGCTACTGGGGTGGAATATACATTGAATGAGTGAATGAATCCATCCATCCTACAGCCTGATTGTCTACCTGGATATAGTCTAGTTCCTGAAGTTTCCTTCAAAGTTTCACCACTATCACTTCCAACAGTGGAAGGGGCTGAAAATGGGTATGTTGGGTAAGGATTTCTGATCGGTGTCAAGGTTAAGTTTTCAAGGGCCTGTGAGGACGAGACTGGGGTCACTCACTGGGACCACTCCTTCAGTGAATCCCTCTTCTGACTTGCTGTTACTGCATTTCATCCTCATCACCATTAGCTCATCACCTGGGAGCAGAAAGTCAGTGAGCAAGCAGCTTCAGCATTGCCTGGGCTGGGGCAAAAAGAGGCTACAAGCAGCTTGAAATGGCGCAGTGGACCCCTGCTCTTGGCAGGGGCCCAACCATACCTTCTCTTGATGCTACCCTGGTGTCAGGGACCAATTGAGAGAACTTCTGCATGCACCTGGTTCTCTAGATGCATACCTGCACTAGGTATTATAGCATTGGAGGCGTATGTATGTATGTATGTATGTATGTAAAGGCTCTGCCCAAAAGAGGAATAGCTGGAGGGAGAAATCCACTGCCTTCTGCCAGAGCTGGTATGAGCTGCAGGGCTTAGGAAGAGGCTGTACCTTTGCTAAGGATTTTCCCTTTCTTACCCCCATTGATTTGATCAGTGCATGTTTGTACTGTTTATTGCTATGGGAATCATGAATGTTATGATGGCAGGATTATATTTCCTGGGCAATTTATTTTGTGCCCCCACCTTTCTCTTCCTGTATTCACAGTGGCTCCAGTTTCTATGCTTTTGTGCACAGCTCTGATAGTATCAATTATGGCCCTACTCTTGGCACAATGTGTTGGAAAAGGTTGCGTAGTTGAGATCAGGCATTGCTGCTCAATTTTCATGTTCAGTGCAAAGGTCCCTAAAGCAGCTGAGTGTACAGGGACTGAGCGTGGAGCTTACAGTCCTGTTCATTTCTCTGCCTTGGTTTAACCCACCTGTGTTGCATGTAAATACCTGCACGAGGCTCATCTCTAGGTTGAGATGGTTTTGCTGGCTGTTAGGGATGGAGGTGATCTACAAATTATGTCAATATAGCAGGTACCTGCCATGCCATCACATTGCCAAACATAAAATGTTTGTTATCTCATCCTAAAATTAAAAATCTGTATGTGAGGCAACAATTTATCTGTTTAAAGACTTACCTCATCACTGAAACCTTTCCAAAGAAAACACTGTACTGGAAAATCATGAGGTAAAGCCTGTCCTCATGAGAGCTTGTATATGATTTAGAAGCCTATTATGAAGCCATAGAACAAGGAAAACAAATAATTGAGCAATGCAATGCCAACATGAGCTAGGAAAGAACATTCCAAATCTATGGCTTCTCTAATGAGATTTCCCTTTGCTATTCATTTTACACTCATTGAAGGATTGTTTCCTTATCATGAAGTACAGCAGCTCCTTCTGCAACAGGCTTGAATGTGATTTTAGTTGCATGGAATAAGAACAAGGAAAATTGATAGATTAAAAGCAAATCACCAGTTGTTTTGTGCTCCCTGCTTCCCCAAACCACAGGAAGTTACAGGCACAGCCTTTTATGCATTGGTTTTCTTGTGAGGAGAGTGTAAGAACATAAAAACAACCACTGGTTTTTATTTGGCTTAGGAAAAAGGAGGCAAAATACAGGTATACAAGATTGTGCATGATGTGGAGAACGTGTAGAAGGAGAGATTTGTCTCCCTCTCTCCTAATACGACAAACTAGGGTCACCCCATCCCATGAATGGTAGGAGATTCCAGACAACTGAAATGAAGTACTTCTTTACCCTGTGCATAGTTAAACTATGGAATTCACTTCTGCAAGGTGATGTCCACCAATTTGAACAGCCTTAAAAGGTGATTGGACAAACTTATGGAGGAGAAAGCTATCTATGGCTATGGGTTCTATTGGTTATATGGTACCTCCAGCACCATATGGTACCTCCAGCACCTTATAACAGTGGAAATGCATGGCTTGGTTCTGCTCTCTTCACCCATCCCATTCCTGACATGAAATTCATGCAGCCCTCCAATGGGGATGACGGTTTGTGGTGGGAAGGATTTCATATTCATGTAGGCCACTTGCTGTGAAATATGGGATAAGGGTGCTGTTGCACTGAAAACCTAGCTGTAAGAGCAGAATGCTGCAGAATCAGACCTAAGGTTGAAATCCAATTCCTTCCTGTGGAGGTACAGAGCTTTCCTGGAAACCCACAAGCAGGACATGGAGGCAGCTCTCTTCCCCACTGCTTGTTCCTCCCCAATTTGGTATCCAGGGGCATCATTACCTTGAACAGGGTCCTAAATGGCCACTATTCCAGAAATTTGTCTACATTCCCTTCCAAATCCAGCAAAAAACCTAGTCAGGTGTTACCGCTTGCATGTGTGGTCAAAGTGCCAAACTGCCTGGAGAGCTTACGTGAGACAGGCAGCCCCCACTGCAAGCTTTCATCCACATTGGGGGGCTGCACAGGTTTCCTGGTGGAAATGGGATGGATGGAGAGGCAGGAGAGCAGGGGGTGCATTTCCACTCCCCTCTTTGTGGGATGGGGATGCTGTCAGGAGGAGCACCAGAAAAGGGCTTTAAGGAGGAAGCCATCTTCACTCACCATGCTGCCGGAAGCAGCTTCCATTAATTCTGAGTTGTTTTAAAGAAAAACATTTGGTTAGTCACCTTGACTATGCTGCCAATTCACTAAGTGAGGCTGATTTCTGCTATTCACATGAGAACCAGTGTAGCACAGTGGTTAAGAGTGCAGGACTAGGACTAAAGCTTCTCTCCACTTAGCTGGGGAGCTCACTGGGTGACTTTGGACCAGCCACAAACTCTCAGTGCAATCTAACCCACAGGGCTGTTGTGAGGGTAAGATTGAAAGAAGGAGGAATGTCAGCTGCCTTGACCTCCATGAAAGGGAAAGGGGATGGGATATAAACGCAATAAATCAATAAATAGTATTATGAGAAAAGGGGGGAAAGGACTCTTCTACTTTCCATGCCATACATAATTCAAAAATAACAACTTTTTTTCAAAAATAACAACATAATTCAAAAATAACAAGTCCCTTGGGGTTCTTAATTTTACTTTTAAATAGTATTCATGGTTGTTTATGGATTTGTAAAGCTGTTTTTCATGCTTGCCATGTTATGCCATGCCTCCTTCTCATCATCATCATTTTCTGTAGTCCTGTAAACCCCTTGAGTAGACTTCAGAAGAGTGATATGTAAAGACACCCTTCAGCCATTATTCATTAAATACAGCCATCTTCATTCTCCAAGTGGGGAGATGGCCATGCTCGCAGTTGCGTTCATGCAGGGAAGACATGCATGATCATGGGTGCGCTCCTGCAGGAAAAACAGGCACAATCTCGGCCATCTGCCCCGCCAACCAGCATGATTGTGGCCATCTCCCCCCCACCCCCGAGTGGGGAGATGGCCACGATCGCAGTTGGGTTCGTGCAGGGAAGACACACAGGAGCTGATGACAGAAGAACTTGCTGAACTCCAGAGTGAGCAGCAGAAGGCATTTGCTGAGGAGGATTCCACTGAGGGAGAGGAAGACAGGGAGGAGGTTAGCAGTGATGAGATACAATCCATTATGAAAAATTGGAATGACTGCTGGGATTTCATTGAGAAGCACCACCCCAACATAACTGTAATGAACAGAGTGTGGAATACGATGAACGATAACGTGGTCTCTCATTTCCGGAGGGTTATGCAGCGCAGGAAAAAACAAGTGACTATACACAGATTTTTCACCATAATTGACCCTGCAGCTAAGAGACAAAAAAAAGGGGAAACCCCTGAAAAAGATCTTCCCAATGTCCTTATGGAGGGGGACTCTCCCTCAAAACAATAACCTCCTCCCCACAACCTAGGTTAGTGTTCTACTTTGTTGTTCTTTGTCACTTTGTTTCAAATTTTTCTAATTTAAAAAGAAATAGTTACAGAATGGATTAACCTTATTTACATTGACTCTCATAGGGAAATTTGACTTGGGTCACAACCAATTTAGGTCACAACCAGAGACGTGGAACAGATTAAGTTTGTGAGCCAAGGTACCACTGTACTCAGCCATTTCTCAGAAGGTTCTTCAATCATTTGGGCAGAGCTTTTATGCATGTCTTCCAGCAGTGGAATATCTGTTCTTAATGGGGAAGCAGGAGAAGGGGGACTGCCACACTACACAGCATTCCAAACATGGGAGAGCCATGAATTGGCAAAGGGTATACAGAACTGGCACTTTTTATACAACGTCATCACTGCCATCATCATCTGCTTCATGAATGCAAGGGGAATCCAGGATGATTTGTTGTTGTTGTTGTTGTTGTTGTTGTTAGTCGCGAAGTCGTGTCCAACCCATCGCGACCCCATGGACAACATTCCTCCAGGCCCTCCTGTCCTCCACCATCTCCCGGAGTCCTCACAAGCTCACACCAACTGCTTCAGTGACTCCATCCATTCACCTCATCCTCTGCCGCCCCCTTCTTCTTTTGCCATCTATTGTTCCCAGCATTAGACTCTTCTCCAGGGAATCCTTCCTTCTCATTAGGTAGCTAAAGCATTTGAGTTTCTATTCTTCAGTATCTGGCCTTCTAAAGAGCAATTAGGGTTGATCTCCTCTAGGACTGACCGGTTTGATCGCCTTGCAGTCCAAGGGACTCACAGGATTCTCCTCCAGCACCACAATTCAAAGGCCTTAATCCTTTTGCGATCAGCCTTATGGTCCAGCTTTCACAGCCATACATTGCAACTTGGAAAACCATGGCCTTGACCATACACACTTTTGTTGGCAGGCTGATGTCTCTGGTTTTTAGTATGCTGTCTAGATTTGCCATAGCTCTCCTCCCCAGGAGCAAGCGTCTTTTAATTTCTTGGGTGCAGTCCCCATCTGCAGTGATCTTGGAGCCCAGGAAAACAAAATCTGTCACTACCTCCATTTCTTCCCCATCTATTTGCCAGGAAGTGAGAGGACCAGATGCCATGATCTTAGTTTTCTTAATGTTGAGTTTCAAGCCAACTTTTGAGCTCTCCTCCTTCACCCGCACCAAGAGGCTCTTTAGTTCCTCTATACTTTGTGCCATGAGAGTGGTATCATCTGCATATCTGAGGTTGTTGATATTTCTCCCAGCAATCTTAATTCCAACTGGTGATTCATCTAGCCCCACCTTTCTCATGATGTGCTCTGCATATAAGTTAAACAGGCAGGATGACAGTATACAGCCTTGCCGAACTCCTTTCTCAATTTTGAACCAATCAGTGGTTCCGTGTCCAGTTCCCACTGTTGCTTCTTGACCCGCATATAGGTTTCTCAAGAGACAAATAAGATGGTCTGGTACTCCCATCTCTTTAAGAACTTGCCACAATTTGTTGTGACCCACACAATCAAAGGCTTTAGCGTAGTCAATGAAGCAGAAGTAGATGTTTTTCTGGAACTCCCTAGCTTTCTCCATGATCCAGCGTATGTTGGCAATTTGATCCCTAGTTCCTCTCCCTCTTCGAAATTCCGCCTGTACTTCTGGTAGTTCTTGGTCTACATACTGTTGGAGCCTAGCTTGTAGGATTTTGAGCATCACTTTGCTAGCATGTGAAATGAGTGCAATGGTGCGGTACACATTTGAACATTCTTTGGCATTGCCCTGCTTTGGGATCGGAATGTAAACTGACCTTTTCCAATCCTGTGGCCACTGTTGAGTTTTCCAAATTTGCTGGCATATTGAGTGTAGCACTTTTACTGCATCGTCTTTTAGGATTTTGAATAGCTCAGCAGGAATGCTGTCACCTCCACCAGCTTTGTTGTTGCTCAGACTTCCTAAGGCCCATTTGACTTCACATTCCAGGATGTCTGGCTCGAGGTCAGTGACCAACCAATCGTGGTTATCAGGGACGTTAAGCTCTTTCTTGTGTAATCTTGCCACTTCTTCTTAATCTCTTCTGCCTCTGTTAGGTCCCTGCCATTTTGGTCCTTTATCATGCCCATCTTTGCATGAAATGTTCCCTTCATATCTCCAATTTTCTTGAAGAGATCTCTGGTCCTCCCTATTCTATTGTTTTCTTCTATTTCTTTGCACTGTTCATTTAAGAAGACATTCTTATCTCTTCTAGCTCTTCTCTGGAATTCTGCATTCCATAGTTTGTATCTTTCTCTTTCTCCCTTGCCTTTCGCTTCCCTTCTTTCCTCAGGTATTTGTAAAGCTTCCTCAGACAGCCATTTTGCTTTCTTGCATTTCTTTTTCTTTGGGATGGTTTTAGTTGCTGCCTCTTGTACAATGTTGCGAACCTCCGTCCATAGTTCTTCAGGCACTCTATCAGATCTAATTCCTTAAATCTATTTGTCACCTCCACTGTATATTCATCAGGGATATGATTTAGGTCATACCTGAGTGGCCTAGTGCTTTTCCCTACTTTCTTCAACTTAAGCCTAAATTTTGCAACCAGAAGCTCATGATCTGAGCCACAGTCAGCTCCTGGTCTAGTTTTTACTGACTGTACAGAGTTTCTCCATCTTTGGCTGCAGAGCACATAGTCAATCTGATTTCTGTGTTGACAGTCTGGTGATGTCCATGTGTAGAGTCGTCTCTTGGGTTGTTGGAAAAGAGTGTTTTCTATGACCGGCCTGTGTCCTGCTTCATTTTGTACTCCAAGGCCAAACTTGCCTGTTATTCCAGTTATCTTTTGGCTTCCTACTTCAGCATTCCAATTCCCCATGATGATAAGGACATCATTTTTTGTTGTTAATTCTAGAAGGTGTTTTAGGCCCTCATAGAACTGGTCAACTTCAGCCTCTTCAGCACCCGTGGTTGTGGCATAGACTTGGACTATTTTGATGCTGAATGGTTTGCCGTGGATTCGAACTGAGATCATTCTGTCATTGTGGAGATTGTATCCCAGTACTGCTTTTCCTACTCTTTTATTGACTATGAAGGCCACTCCATTTCTTCTGAGGGATTCTTGCCCTCAGTGGTGTACCTGATGGTCATCTGAATTAAATTCACCCATTCCTGTCCATTTAGTTCACTGATTCCTAAGATTTTGATGTTCAGTCTTGTCATCTCTTGTTTGACCACATCCAGCTTGCCTTGATTCATGGATCTTACATTCCAGGTTCCTATGGAGTATAGATCTTTGCAGCATCGGACTCTCCTTTCACCACCAGATACATCTGCAACTGAGTGTCCTTTCGGCTTTGACCCAGTTGCTTCATTCTTTCTGACGCTACTAGTACCAGCCCTCTGCTCTTCCCCAGTAGCATATTGGACACCTTCTGACCTGAGGGGCTCATCTTCCAGCGTCATATCTTTTTGCCTTTTGGTACTGTCCATGGGGTTTTCATGGCAAAGATACTGGAGTGGGTTGCCATCTCCTTCTCCAGTGGATCACGTTTTGTCAGAGCTCTCTGCTATGACCTGTCCATCTTGGGTGACCCTGCACGGCATAGCTCATAGCTTCTTGTTATGTTCAGTACTCCTATCTGGCAAGGAGCAGTACAGGTCAATGGATGCAGCCTAAATGCCACCTTAACTCCCTTATGAGTTAAGAAGGGAGCTGTGGTTCTCCAGCATTCTTCTCAAATTATGGGTGGGGGGCAGAGGGGGTAGCTATTAGCTGCTACTTGCTTTGTCAATCCCATATCCTCTCTTTGTTCTGGGATGTAGGGGCTATTTGTGTGCATTGCTTAATGTTTCATTTCAGTGCCTTAAACAGTGTGTGTGTGTGTTTGTGTGAGATACCTGTTTCTTCATTTATTTATTCCATTTCTGCACTGCCCAATGGCTACAGTTTTCTGAGAAGTTCACAATTTATTGTCAACTTACCTTGGTTTGCCTGGAATGTGCATTGTTTATTTTTCTCACTCAGGCAAGATTTCCACTACAGAAGAGTTTTTCTCTTGCCCTTTATGGCTTCCCAGCCTGTCCTCATTAACCATGCCAGCATCCCCTTGGAACTCTTTGCACCTTTCCTAATCCATATATAGCTGAGTTTCTGTTATAATGGTTCTAACTAACCTCCAGTTCATAGGTTGGGGCACCATATATAGCATTTTTGTAATATCTATTTATTTATAAAGTATTAGGTTTAAGCAGCCAGCAGCTGGCAAGCACCCAAATGCTAAGCATTAGCTTTTAAAATATAATCGGTCCCCTCAAAACAACAGCAGTTCTTAAGACTGCAAAAACTCAGATTTGTTTACCTTCACTGGCAAGATCCATAACTGTCAAACAGCAACCTTTTGCCTTTGCACAAGACAGCGTGGTTTCTGTGGTTAGGAGCCACGAGGAATCAAAAGCCATTAATAAAAATCTTCTCTTATAATGCTCTACTTGAGTGAAGGTCATTTTTAGGGATGGATGGACCTGTCAGTTTTGCTTTCTTCTGCATTCAAATGCCAGCATGGAGTGGGCCATGTTATACCTGCCTGCTGTACAGCAGTAAAGATAAGGAGCTTGTCAGAAAAGCAAGAGCAACCCCAATGCAGTGTCACACCTGAATCCAGACTTTGAATCCAGAATGATGCAGGCAAAGTCCTGCATGGACGGGTCTCTCTGTTTACTTTCTACAGTATCCAGACATTTTAAAACCTTAAGTTCTTTCCCAAAGTTGAAGGAATTTGTGATTTTTCCCCTAAATATATATTTAAAATGACCTGAAACACATTCTCTCATATCCCCAGTCATTTTGGACATCCAAAGTAGTGCTAAAAATAATAGTTCCTTTGAAGATCCTCCTCTAATTTTCATGTGGAAATGTTATTTGTCTGAAAGAGACACACTATACCAAAATGTTGCTAATATTAGACTTAGCTGTCTCTATTCATGAACATGTCTGCAGCCAACTTATTTGTTTGATACATACTCTGCCTTCCTACAAAATGTGGCACTCAAGGGGACTTTCAATCAGCAAGAAAACTTAATTTTGAAAATAATGCAATAAATACATTCATGCAATTAAAACAATTAGAAACATAACAGTAAGTGAGCAAAAGCTAAAGCAAAAAAAGCCATCCCGACCAATCAGACCCACATTTACACCAAACCAGTGCTTGTCTGCTGGCAGAAGAAGAGCAAAGAGCGAAAGAATGAACCCAGCCACCTTTAGCAGGGGGCTTCACAACCCCTGAGACGATCTTTCGCATTACCACCAACCTGCCACAGATGATGGCAGCCTTGAAAACAGTTCCTTCCTGCTCCTTGCCCCTGAGCTTCAGGCACACATTACCCAGTACATTCCATCTAAGTGCTGGGGCAAAGTTTTGCAAGAAGTGCTAATAATACTGGTAATGTTCAGGGTAGAAGAAGGTGTTACAGGTAAGATGAGGAAATGGAAAGAATCACCCTCCCCCTCTTTTAGGACAGCAAGCCACACCACAGGTACAAGGCATGTTGGATCCTAATTTTTAGTCCTATAAAATGCCCCAAAGGAAATCAAGATATATGAACCATATGATATGCATATGGCACAGACTCTTCTACTTAAAAAAAGGAAAGCAAAATGTCCCGATCTCTGCTGCCTTGTCTTAATGGTAAATCCTATGCCCACAAACACTTTGGTGGATTCTCCCTCACCCCAAAGATCAGACAAGTCTTCCCAAACCTCTCAAAGTGCCAAGAGAAGGAGAGGGAGAGAGGGAGGGAGGGATGGAGAACGGCAAATAACTGGTCCAGCACAATCCCAATTCCATCATTCAGGTGCTCAGAGCATGTGTGTTGTGGCCCTCCTGGGATTGTGCTACTTCAGAAAGCAGATGGAAGATTGCATGTTTGAATGATCCTCTACATCAAAAACTGGATGTGGAAAACCAAGCGAGAATAATTCTCCCTAACATAACAGCTTTCCATGGTCAGGCAACTTTTGACATGTGGGATCATTCAAAGCTGTGAATATCTTCTGTATGATATTAATGTCACTCGTAAAGATGCGGCTAAGGGATAATGGAGACTTGTTCTGTCCAAAGAAATGTATTCAATGCATAGGTCAATGTGGAAGGTCAAACGATTTTTATGAACTATTTTAAAGTAAAATTTGGAATAGACAGTATGGAATATCCTTTTAATTAGATACCAGAATGCATGGGAGAAGCCATGCACAGAACCCTAACAATGAAGCTGTCACAAGCATTTAGATAGAGGACCAGTCCTAGGAACATCTGAATTTGGGAACCTGTCTATTGTGAGTCAGGTTCTTGGTCCATCTAGCCCAGTAACGTCAACACTGACTGGTAGCCACTCTCCTGGTTTTATTTGTTTGTTTTTATTTTATTTAAGACTTTTTAATACCGTCCCATCACTGACATCTTGGGACAGTACACAAGGGTTCTTTCTTAGCCTTACCTGGGAATTGAACTTGGGACTTTTTTGCATGCAAACTAGGTGCTCTGCCAGGGAGCAATGCCTGAAGTCATTCCCCAGCTTTAGGCAGAGTCAAGAAGATGCCACAGGACAGAGATGCTAGGGAAGGAGACATGGTTCCCTTCCAGCCATTCCTCCTGAGAACTTCAGGCCCAGTTTCACCAGAGTGAATTGGGGAGTGTGGCTGACATGTTTAGTGCAACATTTCTGTTCTGCTCCTACATGTCACAATATACCATTTGTCCTCTGATAGGTCATTGTCATAAGTGTTTTGTTTATAAGATAGACAGGAAGTTAGTAAAGTTAAGGCACAAACTTCTTAGCAAATACAAATACATACAAACATGCATTATGTTTCTATTTGGCTCTGTGTTTCTATTAGACTAGACATGCACATGGTGGGCATGCTGTGAGCGGAGCTGGCTGGAGTCAGGGGTCAGACTAGATGGCACGGGAGGCCCCTTCTGACTCACTCTGTTTCTATGTTATTTTGATATTGCTATGTGTACATCCCACCTTCTTTCCCCTTACCAAGAACCCAAAGCACATACACAATCCTTCTCTCCATTTTATCAGCACAACAACCCTGTGAGGTAGGTTAGACTGAGGATCAGTTACTGACCAAAGTCACTCATGGCACATCATGGCCCAGTCCAGCAGTCTGCTCAGGACAGCACATTTGCCTCCTCCTTACATTTTCTCTGGTCAGTCCATGTGGAACATTTTCAAGTCATTATACAGACGGGATACCTCCCAGTGCAACCTTCTCATCCTACACAGATGTAAAATTAGCTTGAGAACTAAAGTCCTTGTGAAGATAAATGGGAAGCACAAAATACGATACTATGCAGATAATGAAGCTATCATTTTCTTCCAAGTATACTGATGCTTGGACAATTATGATAAATAGCCTGATTATTCTTACAGCTTTCTCAACTATCCTTTCATTATATCCAAACGTTATTTTGAATAATGCTTAATTTTGGTGTGGTATTTTGCTAAACCTTTGAATTAATGATTGATGTATGAACATTGAGAACAAACTAGCATTATGTATAGGCTTTGCACAATGGACACAATGTGCTAATTAGACTTAGCTTTCTTGTGCTGTGAAGCAAAATATCTCTGCATCACTGTTACTTGTAAGGAGTATTTGGAGTCAGCCCAATGGTATGACTCACTCCTGGTCTCTCTGACCAGCAGGACCTCTGATCTCAGCCAGCTGTAAAATTGTTAAAATGGAAAGATTGTGACTGAAGCTGTGCTCACATGCATGTGTGCTATCACTAAGGTAATCTCTTAATCAGTCCCCTTAATCTCATTAATCAATTAATTCCCTTGATCAAGAAAATATTCCTTTGTCAAACAGGGACCGATATAATTTTTCTCCAGTGCTTTCTCTGTGTTCTGATCTGTTTACCAAAATCAGTCCATCAGTCAATCAAATTTTTCATATCTGGTCCTAAAGCTCAAACAAGGTTTTCCAAAAGAAAAAAAAATCTCATTCCCATCCATCTCTCTTGTGATTCACAGGCTTAAGGAAAAAGCCAACAGTGGCATTCTGATGTCTGAGGAAAGCTATTACGCTAAACTTACTTAGAATTACAGAAAAGGCTAGAAGTGATGCAAAAGGAGAAATTTAAAGAAGACTCTACAGTAGGAAAAAAAGAGGAAAACATAAGGCAGAAGAGTAATCTGAGAAAGAATATGGTGATGACAAACACAGTAGTAGTGATTGACATCACAGAAAAAAAATATAACCACAACTCAGCTCATACAACTATGCTTTGTCACCACTTCATTCTCATGGTAGCCGTACCCATCCTGCTTCAAAGCCAATCCTGTCTTTCAGGAAGTGCCTTGGTTTTGGTTATGGGAGGCTGCAGCTGTGAAGTAAAATTGATGGAAACTGATGATCCTCTTCTTGTGTCAGAAAACAGCAACTCAGAAAAACCAGCATTCCATCCCCAAGGGGATGGTGAGGAATGGGTAGCAGTGGGTGTAGTCTACCTCATCCACTAGCTTGTATGAGTTGGCAGGACTTTGGCAGTGTGAGTAGATCCCCAGAAGCCCAGTTAAGACTGCATCCTAACTGGGACTGAAGTGTATATCTTCTGAAGCTACTTCCATTTAATGCAGGCTGCAAATGGAACACAACACAGATATATAATATTATTTTCTAATGAAGGGAGCCTCCTGAATTCTGTTTGCTTTAGCTTTCCATGTTTGAATGGGGGTGAATTAAAAGTGCTTTGGCTAATAGTATATTGAAATGAAGTACATAATAGTAAAGGTAGTGTTTAACCAGTGGAACCAATGGAATATTAAAAAAGGTTAACTCTGTCTAAACAGGCGAAGGATAACACTTTGAGCTGCTTTATTAAACACTGCAGCTTAAGCACTCTGGTCAACAAGCACTTTAATTATAGATAACTAAGTGACAGAACCTATTGGATGATACCTCCAAATCAATCAAACAATATGATCAGCCACCCATGGTTTTGCCTCTCCTCAAAAGAATGGCTCGGTGGGGATCCATTCATTGGTGCAGTAGCAGGTCTGAGGGCCACTGCCAGGGATGCTGAGGTCATCTGGCACCCCTTGGAATCCCCTGCTTCCTTTGAGCTGATCTTCAGTCCTCACAGTAGTGGAGAGCAGGGCTGCAAGTATGGGTTTCCCCAGCAATGATATATTGCTGTGAGTAATTCCTGCTCTAAGGCAATGTATTGTGAGGTTGTTTGGTCATGACCTGGCAACTAGGGCTCCTGAGATTTGCAACGTGCCTGCATCTAGTGAAGAAGACTGCTAAAACTGACTTGTTGATATGGATCAACAAAGCTGCTGGCACTATCAGACTCTTCTTGGGGAGCGGCTATGGGGGACTGTCATGACTGGTGCCTTCAGTTCCAAAATTTACCAGTACATCACTGGGTCCATTACATGCTGGCCTGGTTAGACAATCTAATCCCACATGAAATAAGACGATGGTAACTGTGAGATACTGCACAGTATGGAAAAAAAATGTTTTTTTTCTTAGTAAACATGTTTTGTATCAACAAATCCATGTGTGTAGCATCAGATTTTGTGTGTTATGGAAATGTAATATATAAATGGTCAGGAATAAACTACTTCTACTACAGAAATACCCCATCTTTCTTCCTCTTGCAAGGTACCTAGGCAGCTTACAAAGTTTTCCTCCTCTCCATTTTATTCTCACAGCAAGGACCCTGTCAGATAGGTTAGGCTAAGAGTCCATGAGTAGCCCAAAGTCACCCAGTGAGCTTCATGGCTGAGTGGGGACTAGAACCTGAACTTCCCAAGTCCCAGTTCAACACATTAAGCACCTTGTCATGTTGGATCTCCAAGGAATTTTCATTTGAATTTCAGCAATGAAAAGACTTTGTTGTGCTGACTGCTGATTTTACTTTTAATTATCAGTAATATTCACATTTTAAAGCTGTAAAGTATTGTAAGGTTTGGCTGTGGATTCTTGGAAATCCCCCCCTCCTGCCCTTGTCTCAAATCATTTCCTGTGAACTGTGGTATGATATTGCATGGCTTAAGCACATGATAGCATCAATCAATCAAAGCCATTGTTTTGTCTTGTTCATTCTTCTTATGCTGCTATATTGTCAACAGAAGTCCTTGGGAGGCTCACTTCAGAGAAAAGAAACATCATCTGATGGAGCACAAGGATAATTTGAACACAAGGGCATTGGACTCCATTGCCAACTGCTAGCTGGGCTCCTTGTGTTTTTGTCTTGCTGCTGTTTTGATATTGCTGTAAATCTGCCAGTTTTGCTTTCTCAATTTCTTAGTCTCTCATTTATAAAGTTTGCAAAATTTGCCAAATTCCTATGAAAAGGAATTGAAATGAAAATTTCCCCCAATCTGCACCAGCTAAATTCAATAGGCACAACTATTCCTAGCATGGTGAGTACCATGCTCTTCTGCTTAGGTGTTTGTCAGGGATTCATCATTCCATGCTTATAGCTGCTTATGGACTCTTCAGGCAACATTACTTCATTGTCTAGGTAGTACTTTCACTGAACCCTTCTCTATTAAGGAAAATATGAGTATTTAATTTTGAAAGTGAGAACATGTAATTGTCTTTTGTGTATTTGTGCAATTCTGTTACAGTGCCACCTAAAGATTATGTGATGGAAAGACAGGAAAGGATATGCGCTTTGTTTAGAGCTGGGTCTCAATGCTGCTATGAAACTAAAACAAAACAAAGCTCAGTTAACATCCTGGATTAGAAAAGTGCAGGAAAAGCGAGGCACCCTAATTCAACATCAACATGGCTGATTACAAAGGGATTTTAAAAGAAAGCTTTAAGAGCAGATCACTCAAAGACCTGGGCCTCAGTTGACAAATCTGTCATTTTCAGTTTCTCTCACATTTTATGAAAAATAAAATCTGAAAATTGTCCCAAATATGGAGAACATTGTGAATGTAGGTAAATTCATACCAAAACCAAATTGAAGTGAAATCCTTACTCATCCTTAGAAGGAGTGTTTGGTGAGCATCACTTGATTTGTCATCTTTAGGAAATTTCTGATTAATGCCTGGTAATAAACAAGAACCAGGAAAGAATCTTGGGGGGTGGGGGGTTTAGCCCATAATAATTTGACACTGGGAGGCCAGTACTAGATTTTCCAAGTTGTCAGGATCAGAAGGTTTGGCATAGCTTTCTCTGGTGGTGTAATGGTGAAGAGCAGCCTGGTTCATCCCACAGGTACTTTCAGGACCAGGATCAGACTAGTAGGTATTTGTAAGAATTGGAGCCTGTGAAGTCATGTGGCACAGCTAGGAGTTCTGGAAGGTTCTCTATCAAAAGGCTTTCCTGCACTGCTCTGATTCATCTCAGTAACAAGGGTTTTAGTGGTGGTTGCAGTGTGTTTCTGATCTTATTTCTAGTCTTGCCCTTGGTAGTACCTTGATTCCTACCTGTTCCTGATGCTGCCTTGCCGGGGACCTGCTCCTTGTCTTCTTTTACCTTGTCTCACTTCTGGTCCTGCTTTGCCTTGCTGGTATTTGTTCTCACTCCGTAGTAGGCTATCCCTGGTCCATGGTCCTCCTGCATCTTTCCCCTTGGAACTCCTGGTCCAAGACCTCCATTCCTTTCCAGCACTGTGGTCCCAATGTCCTAACTGTAGATTCCTTCTGCCTACATCTTGGTGTTGACATAAGTATCATTTTGAAGTACAATTGCATTTCATATGGTGTAGTCCCTGCTATAACAAAACTTGCATGTCTTTGGGAAAGATTGTTGTTGTTGTTAGACGCGAAGTCGTGTCCGACCCATCGCGACCCCATGAACAACATTCCTCCAGGCCTTCCTGTTCTCCACCATCCCCCGGAATCCACTCAAGCTCACCCCAACCGCCTCAGTGACTCTATCCAGCCACCTCATCCTCTGCCGTCCCCTTCTTCTTTTGCCATCTATTGTTCCCAGCATTAGACTCTTCTCCAGGGAGTTCTTCCTTCTCATTAGGTGGCCAAAGTATTTGAGTTTCATCTTCATTATCTGGCCTTCTAAAGTGCAGTCAGGGTTGATCTCCTCTAGAACTGACCGGTTTGATCGCCTTGCAGTCCAAGAGACTTGCAGGAGTCTTCTCCAGCACCACAATTCAAAGGCCTCAATCCTTTTGCGCTCGGCCTTCCTTATGGTCCAGCTTTCACAGTCATACATTAGGAAAGATACACAATCCAAATTGCATAAACTTAGCTGGAAGCCTTACTTAACTGGAAGCTACAGGCAAAGGGAAGTGCTGCCAAGTCAGTTTTCCTTAAGTGTTCAACTGAACAATGGTCCATAGATTGGTGGGTTTGAGTGTAGAAAGTCTCCTGCTTAAACTGCAGCAGAATCTCAAGTTTAAGCACTGAAGGCCCAGACTAGACTTGATGAAAGAAAAAGACATGAATGACAATATCTCTATGCTGTCCAAAAACCTTTCTTCTCTACTCTCTTCACAAGGAGCAGCTGGGGGTGCGGGGTGGGGGTGGGGGGAAGATCTGGATCAATCCCTTTTCTTCCTGATAGAAATTTATGTCCTCTCTCAGTTCCTGTCTGTCTTATTATGAGAAAAGCAGCAGCTGTGCAGCATTCTTTTTTTACAGTAGAGGAAATGTCTGCTTTGTGGAAAGTTGTCATCTGGAAAACTGTGTGGGGAAAGGGGAAAGCCTTCCACAGAGTCCCAGTCTGGATCTCCCCTCCTCCCTCAACTACAATTTACTAAACTTTAAAGTCTATACTCCTGGCTCACATCTTGTAGAAGGGACCACAGGGTTGGGGGAGTCTGCGAATGTGCTGCTGCCATTCATGGCAACACTGGGGTGAATTGGCCAGCTCCACATGAGACAGCTTTGCACATTTAGGCAGATGCTCAATTTTCTCCATTTGGAAGCAATGGGTACAGAAGCGCTTGGAGGAAGATGTATAATGGCATTAGCTTAAGAATGATCATGCTTATCCAGGCAATGTATGAAGCACAGTGGCATAGTGGTTAGAGAGACTGGGACTTGGGATATCTAGGTTCTAGTCCCCTCTTAGTCCCAGCTGACTTTGCAGAAAGCACTGACTCATAGCTTAATCTACTCACAGGGAACTTGTGAGGAAAAAAGGGAGAGAAGAACTATATAAGCCATCTTGGATTTTCTGGAGAGAGAAAAAAGCCAAGATATATATGTAAGACATAAATACTGAAGTCATTCAGGAAATTCTAAATACACAATTTTGCAGAATAGTAAAAGTATTCTTCCATTTGATAACATCACCCTTAATCATAACCGCCAACATATTTATATTTACATTCATATTTATATTTACTCATTTAGTTTTATGAATTAACTTCCAATAGGATTAACTTGAAATATAGCCAATTGTGGTTAGACTGTATATTATTTTAAGCAATCATTCTGAGTCTTAGCATCCATGGTTAAGAGAATTAATACTGATGTCAGTGTTGAAAAATCCCCTCCTCTTCGGGAATTGCATTTCTTCTTTTCTGATTTATCACACGCAGCCTTCACTATCTAGATGGGCTATTTCATTTCATCAGGCATGGTCATGCCATTGGGCTTTGACGAGATACATATCACTGTGAATAGTGGCACCAGGTCAATGATATGCTCTTCAGTTTTGTTTCAGCTTTGACCTTCTGCAAGGCTGCTAAGAATTTACAAGGAATAAAGCTTGGTCTGTGATGATGGCTGCAGAAAAATACTTTGTGAACAGACCTACCCAGTGGATAATAAAGTATTATCGGAAAGAATGCTTCTAAACTTCCTCAAACTTTATCTGGCATCAGTCTAAAAGAATCAAAAAGTCTTTTTTGACCTGAAGGTCATGTGTATCCACATATCTGGACTTTTTTCCCCAAAAGCTTGATTTTTCCAAAGAAACACGCCTTGGAATGTTTTGTCTGCTGCATTGTCTGAAGCCTTTGTCTAATCTATGTGTGGGAACTTGCCCCAGGTCAGACAGGACTTCTGCCTTGGACATGATTTGGACTCTGAGAAGGAGTTTCAGCATCTGGCCCAGCTGTGGGTAGCTGAGTTCTGTCTGCCCCACTATGGCCTGGTGTACAAGAAAGGGGCAGGTTTCCCTGCCAGGCTCAGATGTGTGATACTGACGCTCTCCCATACAGTCATGTGGGAAGTCTCTCAGCAACTTTGTAGGAGCCAAGTGACAACCCTGGAAAGCTCCCAGCCATTTGTGGGAATATGGTTGTGATTCGAGCTGGATCTGATGTGTTGGACACTCAGCTTATTTTTCTCTCTACAGAGAGGTAGCCTGGGACTTCTTGATAGTTGGAGTTTCTATAATTTTATCACCTCTGGAAAAGCTGGAAGCTTGTAAAGGGAATTGCTTCAATAAAAGGGTTTATGGTGGCTCCTGCCTTGATTACTGGAGGTCAGGGCAGCACACTATGAGCCAACTTCCCTGACCTTTGCTACCTATTTTAAACCTTAATGACCATGAATAACTTTCCAGCACAGCAGTTCTACAAAGCCCAATCACAATTTGAATTTGGATCTTGATTCTGTGCAACATCATTAAGACCCCTACTTTCTGTGTCTCCTGCATCTTTCTAGGTTAGGGGTGGACACTTCCAGGCGGATGGGGGCCATTTTCCACTCCCTGGAGCTACCCTATGGACCATTCCTGCAGGAACATAGCAGTGACAGTAAAACAAAGCACCAAATCAGCACAATCCAGTGGCAAACAGAGTTGCTGCAGAGTAGCAAGCTGGTAATTTTCTTGGTTTTGCCAAGTTTGGCACTGGAGGTGGGGGGGTCACTAGACAGGGGGCTCTCCTGTGGCACATCTACCATCCTCCCTTCTAGGTATTTCTCTCTAACCCTGTTCAGAAGTCCCACCCTTCATATCTATCAAATGGATGAGGAGCAAATTGGGATTATGCCCTTTTCGGAATAATGTCTTCCCCACAGCAGCTAAACGTTGGGCAGCAATTTCCAATGGTTGTATGGAGGCTACTATCCTCATCTAAAATTATAAATATCCTCAACCTATGCATTCTCTACTGTAACTGCATTAATGTAAACATGGCAATCATGGAACTCTGGATAGATGCAGATGCTTTTATGGCAGTCTTGTTAAGTCACTGAGGTGGCAACTTAAACTGGCTAATCACATCTGATGGGAAATAAGCTTCAATCCTGACTCTACAAAAGTAATTAACAATGTTGTTGTTCTGTGCCATAAAGTCATCTTCTGATTTATGACTCCAAAATGTCCCATCTATAGCAGTCCTGCTCAGTTCTTCTAAGACTTTATAGAGTCAATCCATTTTATATTTGCTCTTTTTTTCTTCTTCTGCCTTCAACTTTCCCTGGAATGATTGTGTTTGTCAGGGAGTTTTGCCTTCTCGTGTGCCTAAAGTGTGGCAGATTCAGTTTTGCTATTTTTGCTTCTTGGGAAAGCTCAAGTTTGATTTGATTCAGGGTAAACTTCCTTGTCTTTCTGTCAGTCCAGGATATTAGCAGAGCACCAGCACCATGTTTCGAATGTATCAATTTTCTCTATGTCAGCTTTCTTTACTGTCCAGCTTTCGTATCCATATATAGTGATTGAGAATACCACAGTGTGGATGATCTTGGCCTTGACCTCCAGTGAAACATCCTTACATTAGATGTTATTTTCTGGTTCCTTCATTGGTACACTTCCAAGTCTCCATTTCCTTTGATTTTTTTGGCTACAGTATCCATTTGAATTGATGACTAAGCCAAGGTATGAAAAGTCTTTCTCAATTTCCATTGAGGAATCTCTACTTAATTCACCTTTTCATACTTCAATACCTGCAATGCAGTAAGGTTCTCCCAATTTGTCAAAAAAAAGTCAAACATTCACTGTCCCCTCATACTATGGATTTTCATCTCCTGGGGGCAGGGAGCAGCTTAAAAAAGTTATTTTCCTGGGCACCATTCTTGGTGTTCATTCAGCTTGCTACCTCACTAGGCTGTTCCATGATGTTTCCGTCCATCTGCTACCTAACTAGGTGCCCCCCTTGCCTCTTTTTCCATGTACCCCTGTCTATTCTCTTTGTCTGATATTTTCTTTAGCTTAATTAAGATTGGAAGAGAGCCATCACTTCATTACCCTCATTAAGGCTTATTTTTTTCACTGAATTTTACAAATGTGAGTCTCCAGGGTTTTAAATACAACTTAGCTTCCCATTGGTCTCCCATTATCACATTTTAGTCCTTGCCACTGGATGTTCATTATCAAGTTTTATCTCATTGCCTGAGTGATTACCCTCAGAATAGGTGAACGAGTAATATCTGATATTGGCAGGATTTTCTAAGTGATGTCTTGTAGCACATCTCATGCCCAGTTCTCATTTGCTGCTCACTAAATGCCATTGGGTTACTTTCATGAAACAAGCAGATCTCAAACAGAAGTTTTGTGCACACCTCTCCAAACTCTCAATGTCTTGAATTAATTCAGGACATCACTGTATCCACAGCAGTGCACCTAAGGACACGCATGCAAGAGGACTTCTAGAACTGCTTCAGGAAGTGGCAAGAATGATGGGGTAAGTGTGTTGAAAGCAAGGGGGAGTATTTTGATGGGTATTAATGGCAATGTGTCTTTTACTATAATCATCTTTAATGTAAATATTCACTGTATTTTTTATCACACTTCATATATAACCTTGAACTTAATTCATTTCAGGAGGCTGTATTTGCCATTTCAGTTTACTGAAATAGGTATTGTTTAGGGTCTGAGAATGGATTGACTCACTTTCCATTATTTCTAATGGGGAAAACTGATTTGGACTTGGAACAATTCAGTTCAAATGGTCTCCTGAAAAGAAAGAAGCTCAAAGTATCAGATATAAGTGTACATGTGAGCATGCATTTAACCAGTCATGAATATTTCCAGTGGACACTGGCTTGAACAGGGCAAGCTCACATATTTTGTAAGCAAAAATGAAAATCTCATGCAGTACATTCCCTAGATTACCCCAGTGACCTGTTCAATATCTTTCCTCCAAGTCTCAAGTCAAATCTCAAGTCTTTTTCAAGTCCAAGTTGAGTCTCAAGTCAGTGAAAGAATTTTTTGAGTCAAGTTTGCAGTCTCTTCTCAAGTCTCAAGAGCCAACATTAACAGAGAAAGAGATGGGGAGGTGCAAAGTGTGCCAAAAGGAGCTGAAGCCTTTTCCCTATATCACAGCCCCCCACCCCAGACCCTGTCCCTTTCTCCCACTGCCTCCCTTGTGCCAAAAAAAGAAAATAAAAAGAGCCAAAGCCTTCCCTTCCCCTTAGCACATCCCCTCCTCCCTATCCTGCCCACACCCTTTGAAACTGCCTCCCTCCCACTGCCTCTGCTGTTTTTGTGCCTGCCTTCCAGGATTTCCTGCTGCAGGATAACTTCTCAGTCATAGAAAATATAAACAGTGACATGGCCATAAAACATTAGAAATCTCAAGTCGATTCACTCACTCATTGTTCCCAAGTTGAGTCAAGTTGCTGAAACAACTTAAGTCAGACTTGGAAGTCAGTTGTTCAACTTGAGTTCCCAACACTGGATTAGTCCAACATTAATGTGTTACCAGAAGGCTGTAGGATTTGAAGCAGCCATGCTGTGAACTTCTGGATAGTTGGAAACACACAGGAAGTGAGTCTTCTCTTTTGCCCCCACTCTGGCACAAGTAGAAATGGATATGGGCGGGGCGTGGTGGGAGGCACCCAGCGGCCTTCAAAACGCCGGCGGCGCCCGGGGCCAGCAGCCTTGGGCCGGAGGCTGAAGGGCGATGGCTTAAGGGTGGTGATGCTGTTAAGGGCTGTTTGGAGCCGGACGGGGGCTGGGCTGGCCAGGGTTCTGGTTGGGGCCTTGTTTGTTGGCTGTTGGCTGGAGGTGGGAGGTGAAGGTGGGTTGCGTTTTTTAATTGGCCTGATGATGTGGACAAGGTGCTTGGACAGGTACATCCTACCACCTGTTTACTAGACCCGTGCCCATCTTGGCTACTTAGGAGTACCAAGGATGGGATTGTGACCTGGATCCTGGAGGTGGTCAATGCCTCTTTAAGAGACAGCCGGGTACCTGCCCCTTTAAAGGAGGAATCCCTGGATCCAGAGGTGGCCGCCAATTATAGACCGGTGGCCAACATCCTGTTTCTGGGCAAGGTGCTGGGGCGGGTGGTGGCAGGACAACTCCAGGCACTCTGGGATGAAACTGATTTTCTGGACCCATTTCAGTCCGGTTTCAGACCTGGGTACGGCACTGAATCTGCCTTGGTCGCCCTGTACAATGACCTGTGCAGGGAGAGAGACAGGGGGAGTACATCCCTGTTGGTTCTCCTGGAGCTCTCAGTGGCTTTTGATACCATCGACCATGGTATCCTTCTGGATAGGCTGGCGGGAGTGGGAGTTGGAGGCACTGCTCTGTGGTGGTTCCGCTCCTACCTCAATGGCCGATTCCAGAAGGTGGTGCTGAGGGACTATGGCTCTGCGCCATGGCAGTTATGCCATGGAGTTCTGCAGGGTTCCATTCTGTCCCCTTTGCTCTTTAACATCTACATGAAACCACTGGGAGAGGTCATCAGGAGGTGTGGGCTGTGGAATTATCAGTACGCTGATGATACCCAGCTCTACCTCTTGTTCTCCACTGATCCAGGTGAGGCAGTGGCTGTGCTGAACCGGTGCCTGGCCAAGGTAATGGGCTGGATGAGGGCCAATAAACTGAGGCTCAATCCTGACAAGACGGAGGTCCTGTTGGTGGGTGGGTCGGGCTTCAGAGTGGGGGACCTGACCCTAGTCTTAAATGGGGTTGCACTCCCTCTGAAAGACAGGGTCTGCAGCCTGGGGGTGCTCCTTGACCCGGAGCTGACCTTGGTAGCCCAAGTGTCAGCGGTGGCAAGGAGCGCTTTCCATCAGCTTTAGCTGATCCATCAGCTGCGTCCTTTCCTGGAATTCGACTGCCTGGCGACGGTGACTCATGCGTTGGTGACTTCCCAGTTAGATTTCTGTAATGCGCTCTACATGGGGCTACCCTCGAAGATGGTCCAGATACTTCAATTGGTGCAAAACAGAGCTGCCAGGGTGCTGACAGGGACTGAACATGGTTCTCATACCAGCCCAGTTCTCCGTCAGCTACACTGGCTTCCCATTGAAGTCCGGACCCAATTCAAGGTGTTGGTTCTTACCTATAAAGCCCTTAACGGCTTGGGTCCTGGTTACGTAAAGGAGCACCTGCGACCATATATGCCCTCCTGCCCCCTACGATCGGCAGCTGATGCTCTCCTCTGGGAACCCTCCGTGAGAGAAATAAGGAGGGTGAGTACCCGGAGGAGGGCTTTCTCTGTGGTGGCGCCCCACCTATGGAATGCGCTCCCCAGAGAGGCTTGCCTGGCACTGTCATTATTTGCTTTTTGGCGCCAGGCGAAGACCTTTTTATTTAAGAAATATTTTAATTGTTAGGTTTAATTTTATATTGTTATATTTATATATATTGTTACATTTATATATTTCTATTTTTATAGTTAGATTCTGAGATGGGCCAGTTTTTAAATAGTGTATTGTGTTTCTAATTGTATTTTTCATTGTTGTTAGCCACCCAGAGGCTTTTTGCAAGGGTGCAGCATACAAATATGTATAATAAATAATAAATTTTTAAAAGAAATAAAAGAATGAATGAAAAGAAAGAAAGGCTTGTTGTGCTTTTGATAGTAGATGATATTGATATTTAGTTGTTGGTCAGTAGTCAATCCTCACCTCAGCCTTCTGTTCCTTCTTACTTGTAAGGCTACGACCACTTATTCCAATCTGTAAATATGGGAATAAGAAGACTAACCTCCCCTGCAGGGATGTTGCAAATCCTGTAAGACAGCATATGTGCACTTTGAATACCAATAAATAAATGAATAAATAAAAAGAACAAAGAAAGAAAGAAAGCATGTACACTTTGAATACCAATAAATAAATAAATGAATAAAAAAGAACAAAGAAAGAAAGAAAGCATGTACGTGGTATCACTACTTTGTTCCACCTCCCTGAAGGCCATCATTCAGGTGCAGAAAGCAAATGTGTCCATCTCACTTTCAGAAACCTTGAGAAGATATTTGATATGCAGAATTGCATCACAGTCACACCTGGGGTTGTCACTGGTGCCTCTTCGTTTCAATCTACATAGTGCTATGGCAGGCTTGCTGCCAGCCAAATTAGACTGTAAAAATGCGATGCAAGAAATCACTTTGTTGTAGAGCTCTCCAGGGGCCAAATTAAGCTTTCATGTAACAGTACTGCAGTGAATGAAATTACATAGTAAGAATTTGGTCTAACATGTTTTAATGGCAGTCTGTTTCTTAAGCATGAAAAATACTAGCAGGACTGGGGAGGCAGTCCAAGCAATCACACCAAGCTCTGCCATACAACATAGGCTTATTTTTTGTCAGTCTTGCTGTGTGTGTCTGCATGTGTGTGTGCTGAAATTATGCTTTTTTGAACAATGTGCTTTGAAACCAAGCAAGCAACGACATCAATAGCAACAAAAGTAAATGAAAACAAAAACGGTCATTTACAAAGGCAAGTTCTTATCACTTTGCAGATGTGTGGGTCATATAATGACAAGGTCCTTTGCTCTGACACCGATCCATATGGCTGTATGGCTGTAATACCCAGGTATGGCACTGTGGCATGCTAATATGCTGAGAGGTATTAATACATTCAGGTCGCAATCCTGGACATATTTAGACTGAAAAAGCCTTGGAACTTCCAGCCTAGCCTAGCAAGCAGAGGATTGTTCCTTAAATAACTGAAACATCCTGGGAGGAAGAGCTCACCCTCAGAAGAGGGGGATGTTGCCTGTTGGGTACTGCTGGCCCATCTGGAATCCCACTGGGACCTTACTTTGTATACAAGCAAACCTCTTGTTGGTTTCCCAGTTCTTGTGCATCTTCCCTGCTCGATTTTAAAAGCTTCTCCTAAGGCTTTGCCACAGGCAGGAAGAGCTGAAGCTCTAAGTTGGTGCTATCTTGCTCCACCCCTTTTGCCTTTGACCCCGCCCCTTTCACCCTCAGATGCTCCCACAACTGGAAGGTGGTCCCTGGGAGCCTCCCTAAAACTGAACTTGATTCTTGGACTGAAGGAAGATTGAGACACCTGATGTAATCCCTGCATGGGCATTCAGATGCACACATGTACTGCTGAAGTGGGGAAGGTGGCAGCTCAGCCCCACTGTTCCACTCCTTCTGGCTGCCTTTTAGACCCTTAGGCATTCAGTGCAAGATTTAGGCCCTGCTGTTGTGAGGTGTCAGCTCACAGTTGTAAATGACCCACACTTATGCAGGCAATAAAACTAAAGTCTTTTATTGCAACTTTTCTACAAGATTTATGATGCTACGAATAAACCCTGCTGCAATGACCTTTACAAGTTAGTTGCTATCTTCTTAGTGACGTCCCTCAGGGAACCCATGTGGGATTAGCTTTCTTTGTCCCACCTTTCCCCCCTGAGGTGGGACAAAGCCTCCTTTTGTTCCAATCTGCATAAGCTACATCTAAGAGTCACAAATCTATCCCACCTCCTGCATCTTCTGTATCTTGTTCAGGAGACTCAGCGTCAGGAGGAAGGAGGGCATCCTGCCCATGCTCTTCAGGGGCAGAATGTGTAGTGTCTTTTCTCTCGGGGCCCTCGTGGTTGGACAGAGGCTCGGCTGTTTGCCCAAGGGGCAAAGGGTCAGGCTGAGGGACGGTTATCTGTTCAGCTACTCCCAAGTCAGGTTGTGGAAGGGTCACTTTGTCACAGGGCCTCAAGTATAAGTCCTCCTGTTCTGATGTCTGATTCTCTCTTTGGGCGTTTGACTCTTCCTTGTGAGGTGCCACCTCTGTTGAGGCGTTAGGCATGACACCTGCCTTCTCAGGGTTTCCTGTCGCATGAGCTCCATTCAGCGAAACAGAATTACAGTCTAATGTGGGCAGCTTTGGAAGGCATCCTGGCACACAAGGGCATTGGAGAGCATAAATTCACGCCTCCATCTGATTTCTGCACATGGCCGCAAAGAAGACTGGCTGCTGGATATTAGCTCAGCACTAGCAGTATCTTTTGCTATGTACTGTATTTGGGTTCCAAGCCTTGTTTGCACTGATGAGCATGTTCCCTCTTCTCCTTCTGTTTTCCTTATGCATGCATTATATTTTCTAGGACAGCTAATTGCCTCACTTTGCAGAGGACAGCCCTTTCAAGAGCTGCCAGAGGACAGTCTTCTACATGAAGTTGTCCCCTACTGCCCTGACCAATTCTGAAAAGTAAATGAATCATGACAGGAAAGACAGAGGGAGAGAGCAAGGACTTTGAAGCTGTCCATCAGATGTGTGTGTACATCTGCAATGGGACATCCTACCGGTTTTCCCATTGCAAAGAACCCCATGTGACCTGTGTAATCCTGCTTCATCATCACAACAACTATCCTTAGAGGTAGATTAGATTGAGGGTCAGTGACTGGCTGAAACTCATCCAATGAGCTGCATGACTGAGTAACATCTAGAATCCAGGTCTCCCAAGTCCCAGTTCCAAATTGTAATCATGATGCCACACTGGCAGCCGGCGGTACAAGCACAGGAGTCACTTAGCCATTCTTCTTCACTATGGTGAGATGTATTGCATTTCTATTGAAGTTATACAACTTACTAAATTTGCATCTATGCATAGACATTAACACATCCAAATGCTATTCAAATTAATGTTTTCTTGTATCCTCTCTTTTGGACAATTTTTTCCCTCTTTTGTAGCCATCCTAATGTTTCTTCTGCCCCAAGGAATCTCACCATCTCTTTTGGATCCAATCACCAGTAGGACAAGTGGTGCTCCCAGTTGCAGCCCACCTTGTTAGCCCACCCTATCTACTGCTGCAACCTTGGCCAGTGTGGCAATAGGCTGGCACAGGAGGTCTGAGTGTAGCACATCAGTGCTTTATTTGTCTGCTAGACCTCCAACTTCAGCAAGAGAACGGGCAGGAGTGGGGACAGGTTGCCACGCTTGGCAAAAACAAAACAATTCATCCTGCTACGTTCAGAACCAGCTGTGAGGGTCTCCTCCTTGGAGATGTTAATTTTATTTCAGGAAAAAGTGTACTTGCCTTATTAGAAATCTAGGAAAGAGGACAGTAGAAGGACATAAACAAAAGTTCATTCCTACAATGTTTATTAAAATTACTGTAGAAACAAAAACACGGCTGAATGAATATTTCATCAGCAAATGCTGTGTCTGAGTAATCATGGATTTTGTTGTGATATGCCTCTTCCAGTGGAAAGGAAATCTTCATCATCCTGACTAAATAAGCACCACCTTCTTCAAGTGGAGGCATTTCAGGGGAAATTAAGGAAATTAATTTATTTGGGGAAACAATAAAAATCTGAGATTTTTCTTTTCAGTTAAGGTCCAGCCATTGCCTTTAATTATTAGGATGCTCCAGCAGATTCTGTGATGAGAACATTGTTGTCTGTGTTAAAAGCAACCTGAAATTATTTGAGTGCTGCACTGGAGGAATTAGTGAATTATTTCTGACTTTCTTCATAGGATTACACAATCACACTTGAGAGAGCAATGCTATCTAGCTTATGCAGACTGAACATTTCTGAATGCAGAAATATTCTATTGGTAATCTAATAGAATATTTACAAATACATATCACCTTGTTCATAAACACAAGCCTTGACTGAAAAATTTGCCTGGTGTGTTGGACAACTTGGAGGCACTAAACGAGCACCTTCATTCACAAGACATTTCCATTTACTCCACTGGGTGAAGAAGTTCTAAAAATGCATTGTTTTCATGCTTTCATTGTCATCTAACTCCATCCTTTACATTTCTCCTGCTACCTGTATACCCTATGTATACAGGTATACATAGGGTATACAGGTACCCTATGTATACAGGGGATGAACACATATACCCTCCATGCATTGGACAAAAAGGAAAAGAGGGACACATGACAACATGGTCTATCCCTACTACTGCCCCTCTGCCATGCTCTTCTGATGAACTATGATCCTTGTCTATGCATTCATTCAGTGTTTGCCTCCCCTCACCCCAAACACACACTCAAAATCAATCATCAGATAAGAGGTATCTGATTATGTGGGTTCTAGTCCTCAAACAACTCTGCTGTAATAAAGCTCTTTGACCCTTTAGGTTGGATCCTAATACAAAGCGGATCAACCATACTCATGGAAGTGACTTCCCTCTTTTTTCCTCCCCATAGAAGCCTCTCCGGTGTAAAAGAATAAGAATGGCTGCTAAATGTGGTGAGTTGTAGGGTATATGGGAAAAGGATCCCCCAAAATTAGGTGGAGGGACTTCTTTTTCATGAAAGGCAGGTCCTATGTCCATACCCTTATTGTTTTTGCTGCAAGAGAATAAGAAAGATACTTCTCCAGATGTTTAAGCTTAAAGAAAACCCTTACTGGAAGAAGAACTTGCCTCCACCAGATAATCTGAGGAGGGCCTCACCTGCAGAATGCCTATATGCCTAATAATATCTAAATAGAAGTTTAGATACACAGGTGAGTCAGATACACATCTTGCCCTCATGAATTTAGCTTGTAGAATCAGCTTGTTAAAGTTATGGAAGAAAATCTGTGCACAGTTTTCTCAAAGTGTTGTTTTCAAGGTAATATTACCATGCACTGTTGTGTTATAGAATAACAATTTCACATCTTCTTTAGAAAGCATTTAAACTGGACGCCACTATATCATCTTCCAAGAAAAGCTATGCCAGAATTCTGACACAGCAGCATCATTTAAACAGACATTTATTGAGACTAGTTTCATTTTATTTTCATTTAGTATTCAGGGGAAGATCTCCACAGGCATGAAAAGATATTGTTTAGTCTTGACAGTATAATGCAATCTACATAAATTTGCATAAAGTCATTAGGCAATGTTTGTGAATCTCAAGCAATCATTATATGTGCTCTGTAGTCTCACCTCAGCTGACAAAATCTATATAAACATCTTGTCCCAGTTTGAAAGGTCATAAAGGAAATGAAAGTTTATTTCTAAACTCTCTTTCCAGAGAGCATGATTTACAAAGCATTTTCCCCTGTGAGGACCCTTACAGAGAGTAAGGATGGGCAAGGAGAATGAAACTACATTCTTCTTCCGCTTGGCTGGAAACCCCTTTAAAGCAGAACTTTATTCCCCACTACCCATGTCCACACACAAATCTTTCTTCAAGTTCTTTCTGAAGCCCAAATTCAGATAACTGTAATTGTTAACATTATTAAAATAAGCAGGGAAGAGTAAAAAGAATCTGTGGGGGTTTTTTTGGCTGATTTATTAAATGTACACCTCCCAATAGATGAAACAAAATACATTGTTCATTGAAGCATGCACTTTCCCCACTTTTGTATTTAAGTTCTCCACTACAGAACAAAAAGCACAGAAAACAGACACTAGAGAAAAGTGCATACAAAAGTCCATACGCTATGTGAAACTAGAAATATAATTGTGCATAGTCATGAACACTTGGGAAGAAAAGAAAGTAAGTATGCATCATACCAGAAAATTGTGCAAAAAATGCATGTCTAAGCAAGAAATGTGCACAGATTTATGCCTCAGAAAAAGTGCATGCAAAAATGTGTATAAACCTGCACATGAAAATGCAAACATATTTTCATGCAGACTGAAACAAAGCAAAACACCCTGCCATATAATTCTCCATCTTGGTTTTCAGTGCATCATATCTTACCTTTTCATCCCAGTAGACAAATTAATATGATATTATTTACATGCTAATAAATCACTGCAGGGGGATTGCTGCTGGACATCTGTTATAAAGAGATTCATAAGAAGACATGGCACACAATCTGCTGATGGCTCATAGCAGAAGTCATCTTTACCCAGCCACCATGTGGCACCAAAATTGTTAATAATGAATAATTAAACTCCATGTTGTAATGCCAGTATCACAGGAAAGAGAACATAAGGTTTACCAATTAACTTTCAGTCTGAAAGGCAAATTTTCAGACTGAAAGACACTTTCAGATAACTTTCTGCTGCAACACAAGTTGCTCTTGCAGATAAAAATGGAAGTTGTTTATCAGCATGCCATTAATTTATTTTGCTATTATCATAGCTTTGAGGAATAATTTCCTTTTATCGCCATCTATTCCATTTAGGAAAGATGTGCATATCAGAAGCCAAGAGGATTTTTTAAAAAAAGAGAAATCAGACCTACCTATGTGAAAAATATGCTTAAATATTGTCACAATCAAATCAAATCTTATTTTTGTTGACTATTGCCTTTTTATTATGAGTTTATGGAAAATGTACACATGCACTAACCTCCTGAATATAAAGCAAAACTAACCAAAATAATGCACATGTGCAAATATATGTGTCTATCAGCTGAAATTCTATATGCAGTTGATCTAATATGTAGTCATTGCAAGTATTTTTCCCAGTATAATGAACTTTTTAAGCATTACTTCTCAAGGTATATGCATTTTCCCTACTATTATTTAATTCAGTATGACATGTGGTTTGCCAAAGAGTTACAAAATCTGTAATTAGACAAGAATGCAATAAAATGCAACATAAGGCAAAGGGCAAGCAAATATGTGGCAAGGAGGAAATAGAATGAGAGGGAAAAGTTTAGCAGCAGCATCCTAGCCAAGCTTCTCAACCCCAGATGAGGAATTAACAGGGCTTTTTTTGTCATAGATCATACCAGAACAGCGTTCCAGCACCCTTTTTTGATGGATTTTTCCATGTGATTGTGAATCGCATAACAGGTCGGCAGCAAAAAGCATTAAAATAGTGCCTGTGGGCTGTGTGTGTGTCCGCGCTGCTTGTGAGGGCACTGCTCGTCTTGGGACGCTGCTCAGTTTGGGATCGGTCGTGTGCTGATTGCTTACTGCTGGCAGCGACCATTATGTTTACGTGTGTGTAGAGTGACTGACTACGTGCAAATGGTAAATAAGTTCTTTATTTCAAAAAAGGTTGGTGAATTGAAACTCTTTTTTAGTGTAAAAGTGTGACTCCAAGACATGAGTTCCGGCACTTTTTTTTTTTTTTTACAAAAAAAGCACTGGGAATTAACATCTGACCATTTGTTCAGCAGTGACAGATAAGGCCTCCATAGCAGAGCTTTTCTCCTATGGCCCAGGAAAGTCTTGTGCACCTTTCAGTAATCTATTCCTTTTGTCGAGGTTTCATACATGAGGTTGCCCTGCACGCTTTGGTTAAGATGGGTACTGGTTAGGCAATTCCATTCAGGTAGCTATGACCAACTGATTTCAAGAGTCTCGCCCAATGTTTTGGTCTATTTACATTAGGATTATCCAGCTATTTTTATTGACTGTTTGAATGTGAGTGGGTTATGTAATGTGTGTGAATTGTTTTTTAAATTTTCATCTTTATCTTTATCTAGAGGAAAAATGTCAATGTATTTATTTATTTAAAAATTGTTGGTTACATTTCAGGTCAGATGTCATCCAAGCTGCCCATATGGCACTAAAGTGTGGGAAACTGTTACACTGTGAGTATTAAGAGTGATAAAAATGCAATAAAACAGTAAAATACAACCAACAGCAAAACCAGCAATTACAATAGCACCAAAACCAGGAAGTTCTGTCCAAAGAACTCCAGGATAAAATACTATGCTTTGAAGGCCTTCATAACAGCCTGCAGTGATGGTGCAGGGCAGATCCCAGTGGTAACTCATCCCAAGGGCATGGACAACTGCAGAAAAGGTCCTTTAACTGGGGTTGCCCATGATGGAATGAGAAGCATTTCTTCTGCTGATATTGGTGAGAATGTCCATAACTTGTTAAAAGCCTTAATGGTCAAAACCAGAAATTTAAATTGGACTTGAAAACGCACTGGCATCTTTCTAAGAAAAATCATTCATTCAGACACAAGAATGGCTTGGACTATAATTTCTTTCACTTTTAAATTATAATACTCCAGTTAATTAAACAGCAGTAGATAAAATGTTAATTTGTTTAATCTTCTACACAAATGAGTGGCTACTCTTGTATTTGATTTATAAATCAGTGTGTGATATGCTGCATTGTATATCTAATGCTTTGATTTCAGAAACCAAGGTTCCTACATATCCAGAGAGGATGAAGCTCAGAATATAAAATATATGCTGTTGTTAGATGTGCAGTTTCAGAATCCAAACACGAGGAGCAGCATAAGAGTCCTGATTTGCAACAAGCCACCATCAGTGACCAGACATAGAATCTTACAGTTGGAAGGGGCCTAGAAAGCTGATGCAGGACTCAGGTCCCGCATCCATATACTAACTATGCCTGACTTTGCTTAGCTTCCAATATTAGACAATATCAGGCGCTCTAATCAGTAGTTATGGTGGGCTACTGTGTTGCTTGAACCTAGCACGGTTTCTGCCAGGTGGCAGAACAGGAAAGGAAAGACAAGATGGATTCTGAAAAACAAAACTAAACACACAAACACACACCAAAAAAAGCAAACCAAACCCAACAAAACCTGGGATATGTGCTTTAGCTGGCTGGAGGACTGAGGTGGAAGAAGGAGAACAACCCAGAATGAAGTGCACAACAAGGCCCACCAGGGCTTCTACACAAGGCGGAGTATGACATGTGAACCCACCCAGAGATGTTCACCTATTGTAGTCAGTGAGAAAATGTTCCTTACTGTTCGTTGGCAGCTCAAGCTTTAGGTAGACTCTGAGGTCAGGGGCATGTTCCTTCAGCTACGGTTGATACACCAACTACAGCCCTACATGGACAGACAAACCCTGGCCACAATTACCCATATACTCTGGTAACTTCCCAATTGGACTGTCATAATGCTCTCTATGTGGGCTGCCTTTGAAGACAGTCTGAAAACTTCAACTGGATCAAAATAGAGCTGTATGGTTGCGGACAAAAGCTAGCCCATGCTCCCATATCTCACCAATCTCTACCAGCTGCACTGGCTACCAGTTGAAGTCTGGGCTCAATTCAAATTGCTTGTGCTGACTTATAAAGCCCTAAACATCTTGGGACTAGTATACCTGAAGGACCACTTTCTCCCATAGGTACCTACCCATCCATTAAGATCTGAGTCAGAGGCCCTTCTCAGAGAGATGAGGAGGATGCTAAATATAAGGAGGACCATTTTAGTGGTTGAGCTTCAGCTCTGCAATAGGCTCCACAAAGAGGTTTGCCTGGTGCTTTCATTTCAATAGAAATAGAATAGACTGTTCTATTTTCCAGGTATTTTAATAACTGATTTTTTGCTTTATATTTCTGAATTCTAAATCAATGTTTTAAAGGTACTATACCTGGTCCATATGGTAGTGTTGTATTATTTTATGTAGTTATTTATTTTATTGTTGGTTTTAGTAGAAATGTTTAGTAGAAATGTTGGTTTACTAGAAATAGCAGACCACTCAGAGAGACCTACCAGGGCTATAGATGGGGGTCTATACATGAAATAAATAAATAAATAAATATATCTTCATATGTTTACATTGAATAAGTAAGAATTTTCATTTTTCCCATTCTGGGAAATATTTCCTAGTTAAACAGAAACTGAGGAATGCATTTTTAATTGTTCAGCCAAAGGTATACTTTTCTATATATTCTCACTTCATACAACATTTAGCTTCCCCGCTGTAACATATACAGGGGGGACTTAAAGGATACCCTGTTCTCTCTTTTTCCTCTGCCAAGAACAGCTACGTAATTATATGGACAACAGCCAGGAGAGAACTAAAACCAGGGCAGCTCTTCTCTGTTCTACTTGGATTAGCTCAACAGTTTTCAGATTCCATTCACACCCAATTTTAACCCAAGCTGGAGAAGACGTTGGGATCTTCTAATAACTGGCTTCTAATAATTGGGATCCTCTAATAATCACCAATACCTGTTGTTTTTCTAGTCATGGGTTTTTGTGTGAGAATACTGTCTTCATGATTTACGAAACCATGCAATTGTCACAAACTGTACAAATACATACTAAGATATACCCTGTTTAGCTAGGTTTGAAGAAGGGATGTGTGGAATGGATATTTTAGTGTGTGCCTGACGATGCACTGTAGAAGATCTTAATGATGCAAAACAGGTTGACCATTCCAAAATACCTATTTTAAATTTTCCTTGGGGAAAGTTCTTAAATAATTGCAATCTTTCACAAAGTACTAGCCTTTGTGTCTTCCAGAGTTAGTTGAAATTCAAAACGAAACTTCTCATATCATTCTACTATCATTCCATTACTTATTTGTCTTCAAATAGAAAGCTCTACAACAACAGAAGTAATAACAACCACTTCCTCTGCCTATTTAAAACAAATTGAAATGCACTGTGGAAAAACCAGACACAGCAGCACACAATGACCCCTTTGCCAGTGCATCTAAGTGTAAGAACAAGTACCATAAGCAAAGCATTCTTGAAATGGCAGCAGCAGGCAGGGCCATAGTGGAGGCTTGCAACCTCTTAAACTATGCTGGCTTGCACCAGTTAGAACAGCTGTGCGTTCCCCCTTTGTTTTCTTTACCATTGCATATGCTGGAAGAGAATAGGAGGACACTTACACTAGATTTTGGGTTGGAATAGTTTCTTATCCTTTTGAGGACAGGCCGGCAAAATCATCCTACAATCCTGTAGATTGTCATCAACCTGTGACCTGCCCAAAACTCTGATGGGCCTCAGTGTGGAAACTCTTGACTTTGTGGGTGGACATCTCTTTTTTTGTATCTGGACCTCCTGTTGCCCTTGCAGCTATAAGATTATACCCTTAGATACATTTTTGTATTTTCGGGGCTTGGTCTGTTTTATGTGGACCAAGCACATCTCAAAACAACCTAGGGAGTTGGGAGGAAAAGGTGTTAAAATCCAGATGCATAATGACTTTGGACTGATGACCATTTAATAAATTATGTGTTTGTGATTCTATAACTGGCACACACAAGACCTTGTAGTGAGGGACCACATATCACTGATTCTTTGCATCTGAGATTAATGAAAGCAAAACTGAAAAGTACAGTGACAATTATTCACAACAACTTATCACATGCTGATTGATGCTAACATTATGCAAACACTGCTAATCAGACATACAAATAAAGAACTCAGTTCCAAGAGTGGATCATTATGTAGCCAAAATGATGCCATTCAGGCAGAAGAGGCACATGTCAGCAGGCTTTCAGGAATCCCAACATTTTCAGCATGAGAAAATATAGCCATGAAATGTTTTCCATTGTTGAGGAGACAGTTGAGGAAACCTCAGAGGCAAAGCAATGGAAAGGAGTATCCTGGAAAAAGGCATAGCTTTCCATGCTGCATAATTTTGCTGCAGATTCAACCTCCCTAAGAGCATCAGAAAAGCTACGCTGGGTCAGATCAAGGTCCATCTAGTCTAGCATCCTTGTCACATGGTGGAGAACTAACTGCCCACAGGATCCCATGAGTAAGACCCTCCCTCCTAAATTCCTCATCAAGTGTCTTCTGCTGGAGGTAGCATATACCAACCGAGCTAGGAACCATGGACAGTGTTCTCCTCCATGAATTTCTCAGACCCCTTTGAAAGCCATCCAAATTAGTCCCCAACACTACATTTTTTGTAGGTGCATTATATAAGTACATGCTGTGTGAACAAGTACTTTCTTTTATCTGTCCTGAATCCCCTACCAATCAGTTTCATGAGATAATCCCAGCTTCTAGTATTATGAGAAAGGAAGAAAGGCATCTTCCTCTCCACTTTATCAACACCATGACTAATAATTCTGAGCACCTCTATCATGTTACCCCTTACTTGCTTTTTTTCCTAAGCAGTGATCTCAGCAGTTGCATCCATTACTCCTTAATTTTTGGAAGAAGTGTTTACGGAAGGAAAGCCACCATCTAGTGTATTGTCCAGACAGGCATGGGTGTGGAAGAAGTATCTTTTGAGCGACGGATTCCATCATATGTGATCAGACTCAGTAACTGAAGCAGTACTATCTAACTACAGTAGTTCCACAAATATTGGGAGAAGCATGCAGGTATAGCTGATGCATGATGCACAGAATCCAAAGAGAGGGACAAGGTCAAAGTGTAGAACATCTTTTTCTTAACACTTTTGAACACTGTGGATCCGTGAGCAATATCCTTATGACATTTTGATTAATATTTGGTAGGGCTGCTGAAGACCTGCTAAAATTGCTTTGGGGTTTGAATTTAGCTTACTGGCTGCTAAAAAACTGGCCATTCCCACTCTAAAAAACTTTCTCTTTTCCTCACTTATTAGATTTTTTCCCTCGGTTATTAATCTGACAAGGTACTTAATGACAATCTCATGCTGTCCCCAGTGAAAGAAAATACAGTGATCATTGTGGAAGAGCTTCTCTGAATGCTCTTTATTCAGGTTCACTGGATTTCCCACATAATCATCATGTCAGTGAAATCAATTGATGCTTTCATGAAGACATTGATCAGCTCCTGGAAAAAATGGACTATGCTTTATTTTCTTTATTGTCTTGCAGCAAATGTTGCACTTGCAGTTTTGTTGATCCATCTGATTTTTTTAGCTGTTTCTAGTTGTTATATAGGAGCAGCTATTCTTATTTTATTTATTTTAAACATAGCAAAGAAAAGAACCTTAACATTGAAATTCTATTCATACCTACTCAGAAGAAAGTTGCATTGTTTTCAAAAGTTTGCTCCTTACTAACAGGATCACAGAGAGCCATTGAGGTGTAGTGGTTAAGAGCATGGGTCTGGCACTCAGGCAACCTGGGTTCTAGCCCTGTTCAGCCATGGAGCCAACTGGGTGACTTTGGAACAATCACGTACTTTCAGCCCAACCAACCTCACAGGGTGGTTCTGAGGATAAGACTGAAAAGGGAAGCAGTATTATATATACCTCCTTGAGTCTTTGAAAGGAAAAAAGGTAGGATATAAACATTAAAAATTAAAAATGGGCATATGAATGAAAATTAAAGGCACTCTTGTTCATCAAATATAATGATCCAACAGTGCAATCTTACACATGCTTACTCAGAGTAAAGTTACACTGAATTCAGTGTGACTTACTTCTGCATAAGTTGGTAAAGGATTGCAATTCAAGTGTTTGGGGAGCCTTGTAAATCCATGAGCATCTGTTATTTTTTAAATATATCCCAGGGCACAATACTATGGCTAATTGATGGCTTCTAGATAGCCATAGGGTAATTTGGAGTCCCATCTCGGTCCTCAGAAATGTGCTGCAGTATCAGGGCTGGGACGCTGTAGCTGGAGCACCTCCCTCTTCCTTCACAGTCAATGCGGAAGACATCTTGGAGAAGGGTTTTTGGGCATATCAAGGAAAAGAGGCAGCCTTCACCAGCATATGAGCTGTCTTGGTGGTGCCACTGCCTCCTCTCTTTAGAGTCTGAGGAACCACATTGAGTTATGCAAAGCTGCCTGCCTGCATGTTTTGCATAATGGGAGGAAAGCAGAGGTGACCTTTGCCTCAGTGGTTCTCTCACCATGCACGGGATTCCTATCATGTTCCATGTTCAGAGGGCTATGAGCAGCCTGTTTGGATTATGCAGCCAAGCATCTAGTAATTGAATATTAATATGTGGAAGGCTATTGAATATATTCCTAAATCTACAAACCATAGCTTCTGAAAATTAAATTGTCCATGAAAAATACTCTGAAAATGGAAAAAAAAAGAAGGGACTATATTAATGAAAGAAGTGCAGGGAAATTAGGGGGTGGGGAAAACCAAATAAGTTTTAAAACTGTATAAGCTGTTTACAATACACCACAAAATAATTTTAAAATCCCAACTTCATTTTTTATAACAATGTTCTTTAGTAAAACCAAAGGTTATATGGAATTATACATTTAACCTTCAATTGACCTGTTATATAATCAGGGAGTTCACTCCATATAATTATATAAATGATACAATTTTAATTAAAAATTGCAAGACTCTACAAATATGAGAAGGTTTACACTGGTAATTTTGAATGGTGACTCTATAACCCAAGAACACTCAGTGCTGTAGCCAGGCTGGAAACAAATGGGTGTGAACCTTTTTCTTTATTTTTATTGTGAATGTTCAATAAAACAAAGGAAAGAGGAAAAGAAAAAATGGAATATATCAGTTTCAATGTTTGCATATGAAGGGTGTTGCACGTATGAAATAGCTGGCTAAAATTAAAGCAATAGATTGTGTTTTGCATTTTCAAAGCAAATATAGAGTTAGAAGATTCCTTCAAATGGCATATTTAAACATGCCATTATTTATTTTTCAATACTAATCATACGTGAAAGCTTTGTTTTTGTTTTGTTCCCTGCCCCAAAACCATACTTACACAATATTTTTATGATATGATTTGTTCTCTTCTCCTGATGTTACATTTGGAACTTTGTGTGTGTATCTGAGTATCTATGAATTCCCCTGAGTTTTGAGATCAAATGATTTTTTTTCCCCTGGAAATGAATGGAAAAGCTGATCTTAGGAAGGAGCTCCAAGTCTGTATCAGGACTCTTTGGTTTCTACTGGAACATTTCTCTAACATGCCTTAAACCTGCAGTGGGGAACTTGTGGCTCTTCTGATTTTTTGAATTGGAGCTCCCACAATCATCCCCTTTGGACTTGTAGGCAAAAATGTCCAGAGGATGACAAGTTACTCACACTGAATGAATGTAAAAAATCAAAGCTTAGGGGTAGTTTTCCCAGAAGGTCTTGAAAATTCACCCCATCCTTTCTCAAAATCCAAGATGACAGCAATTAGACATCTTGAAATGGAATTTTGATCAGACCCCTTTCTCTGGTAATTAGGTGTGACAAAACTATCTACCTGATACAAGCAACTATTGTCATTTCCCCAAAGAAGCAGGAATCAAATGTAGATGTACTTGCCAAGGGAAAGCCATTACGATTAAGCATCTTCTCATTCCAGAGCAGTCAAACCTAATTTACTGATGTGATTGGAGGAAACAACTACAAGGGTATATTTCCTCTAAACAGGAAGAAATTGTCAGGGATTGTAATGTCTCCTGCCACGGTACATTGTTCTGACAAATAACATAATCTCAGCTCTATTTTATGCACACAATTTGGATTTTGGGGTCTTTCTGGTGACTGGAGATGAACAAAATACCACTTATTACCCAGTCCTACATTGCTGGGTATTATTTTTAATTGAACATAACAACAACAACAACAACAACAATAATAATAATAATAATAATAATAATAATAATAATAATAAATCTCCCTATATCATGTTTGCTTGTTTTTTTTTTGTTTAGTTGCTAAGTCAAGTCTCACCCTTCATGAACCCATGGACAACTTTCCTCCAGGCTCTCCTGTCTTCACCATTCCTCGGAATCTACCCAAGCTCACACCCACTGCCCCAGTGACCCCATCCAGCCATCTCAACCTCTGCCTTCTCCTTCTCATTTGCCGTCAATTGTTCCCAGCATCAGGGTTTTGTCCAGTGAGTCCTTCCTTCTCATTAGGTGGCCAAAGTATTTGAGTTTCATCTTCAGTATCTGACTTTCTGAAGTACAGTCAGGGTTGATTTCTGTTAAAATTGTCTGATTTGATTTCTTTGCAGTCCAAGGGTACCACATCTCTAGTCTTTCCCATTCTATTGTTTTTCTCTTTTTCTTTACACTGTTCATTTAAGAGGGCCTTCTTATCTCTTTGAGCTATTCTCTAGAATTCTGCATTCAGTTGGGTGTCCCTGTACTGTCTCCTTTGCCTTTTGCTTCCTTTTTTTCCTGAGCTATTTATAAAGCTTTCTCAGCTATTTTTGCTTCCTTGCATTTCTTTTTCCTTGGGATGATTTTAATTGCTACCTCCTGTACACTGTTGTGAACCTCCATCCATAGTTCTTCAGGCACTTTGTCTATCAGATCTAATTCCTTAAATCTATTTGTCACCTCTACTGTATATTCATCGGGGATATGATTTAGGTCATACCTGAGTGGTCTAGTGCTTTCCCCTGCTCTCTTTAATTTAAGCCTGAATTTTGCAACCAGAAGCTCATGATCTGAGCCACAGTCAGCTCCTAGTCTTGTTTTTACTGAATGTATAGAGCTTCTCCATCTTTGGCTGCAGAGCACATAGTCAATCTGATTTCTGTGTTGCCCATCTGGTGAGGTCCATGTGTAGAGTCATCTCTTTGATGGTTGGAAAAGAGTGTTTGCTATGACCAGTCTGTTCTCTTGACAAAATTCTGCCAGCCTTTGCCCTGCTGGAATAACTTGCCTGTTATTCCAGTTATCTTTTGACTTCCTACTTTAGCATTCCAATCCCGCATGATATTATGGACATCATTTTTTGGTGTTATTTCTAGAAGGTGTTGTAGGCCTTCATAGAACTGGTCTACTTCAGCCTCTTCAGCATCATTGGTTGGGGCATAGACTTGGACTACTGTGATGTTGGATGACTTGCCTTGGATTCGAACTGAGATCATTCTGTCATTTTGGAGATTGTATCCCAGAACTGCTTTTCCTACTCTTTTATTGTCTATGAAGGCTACTCCATTTCTTCTGAGGGATTCTTGCCCACAGTAGTATACCTGATGGTCATCTGAATTAAATTCACCCATTCCTGTACATTTTAGTTTGCTGATTCCCAAGATGTTGATGTTCAGTCTTGTAATCTCATGTTTGACCAAGTCCAGCTTACTGTTGCTCCCCCCACACAGTTTCCCAGCCTTGCCCTGTTATCTTCGGCCCTGCTCTGTGGAAGGCCCCAGGAAAGCAGGTGAGCCCCTCTGCCTCCTCACAGCAGGAGATAATTTCACTAAATTTCTCTTGGGGGATTAGGAATTTTCAACAGTGCCTCACATCTTATAGAAGGGAATGTCACCAATGGCTACAAGCCTTGTTGGCTATGTGAGTGCTTATATGCCAATTGATCAAGAGCTTTGGGTGGAACTTTTGTACCCAAATACTTGAGGAGTTCTGTGGGCAGCTGGTCTGCACAATGTGAATGGAGTGCTAGACTAGATGGATCATTGGGCTAATCAGCATTGCTTTTTCTTATGTTCCAGATAAGGTTTCGTATCAGTCTGGGTTGCAGCTCTTCTTCTTCCAGAGGGATTGTGTGTGTGCCAAAATCTACCCAAAATGTGTACTAACAGCTAACTGTTCTGTCCAAGGAAGCAATGGAGGAAGTGCTGTGCCAAAATCTATCCTCAAAAGTCATGGAAGTGCTTCCTGAGCTAAGAAAAGCCTTATAGGAGGAGCTACCTCATGATTCCTGGATTGTAGAAAGCTGGGGAGGTAACAGGCTGCCAGAGAGATGATAGTCATGTGCATTTCCTTGGCACCTCCTACGTAAGGAATGCACAAGAAGCCTGAACCAAACATATGAGAATTTTTCCCAGAATGATTTTCTTTTAATTTCTTTCCCAAGGAAATTTCTTTTCCATCCAGTTGAATGAAAACAGTCAGGAGAAAAATGCGGAAGTAATTTTCACAAAGTAAGAATTGTTAAGCTGGAGAAGAAACAGAAGGGGGGCACAAAAAGTTTCAAGAGATTGGAGCAACTCCCTGAAGGAGAAATAGAAAAGAAAGTACTCCTGATGCAGCATTTATTCAAACTATGGTGTTTGCTATCACAAGATAAAGTGGTGCCTACAGTGCATCCAACTTTAGATGTCTTTAAAGGTGGATTAGATCTTAGTTCTCAATGTGCACACTATTTTATGCACATTTCAGGAACCTTGATAACAAGTCTAGGGCTTCCCACTTCCAATGGCCAGATCAGAAATGCTGCAGAAGTCTGTCTGGCTCAAACAAAACAGATGTCACAGTGTTGCACATCCTGAAATGCAACCACAGTGCCAGTCCAAGACATTTTGCTGCCTGAAGTAGTTTTCCCTCCACACACCCTTTATAAAGTTAAGGAGACACCTATAAAAAGTCTCACAGAGCCTGAGACATGCCAAGTCCTGTCTTCATTTGTTGCTCCTTCATGACCTTAAGCCATCTGTTTCAACTCTGCTGGGCTGGTCTTGTACATCCAAGGAGAACCGATCATTCTGATGACTCTTAACAAAAAAATAATGACTGTATTGATTTCTGGCCAGCAGTGAGGAAATGGGGCTTTAAAGAGCTGATCACAAAAGTGGCTGAATAAGAAAGTCAAGCTTTGTGAAGTTAATGATTGAATAAGCAAATTTTATCTAGTTGCAAAATACGTTCACAAACACACTGTCAACAATAACTGATCTGTTTCTGAACAACCAGCTCCACCATTACCACCACAACAGACCTAATTGAAGTAGCAACAATGTCTTTGGCTCCACCTTGCTAATAGGAAGTGTTTTCTACGTGTATCCAGGGGAGAGGATTATGTCTGCACTCTGGGTGATCACCTCTCTAATACTTCAATAGCATAGTAACCCACTGGGGAAACTTTCTTTTATAGCCATCTCCCTGTATCACTGTTCCTACAGTGGAGACACTAACTAGCAACCTTCCTGGCTCTGAGACCATATCTCACAGTTGTATCCTCAGCATACATCGTGACTTGGATAAGTGGTACAAACAAATAGTACCAAGGCCATATAGTATATGGTATAATAAGATGTAATCTTAAATGATTAGATTTTGTTTTTAGAAGATATTCGGGAACACAAAGGAGCATGTAAAGCCAAGTTTGCACTTCAGTACGCAAAGCAACAACTGCACTGTACAAGGAAGTTCGCGCAAGTGAAATAATTGAGTAATTTATTTGAGGAGATCAAGAGAGATAATTTATGTAATGATTTTGGAGTGATGCCATTTGAGCATTCAGAAGCCATCTCATTTTAGGCCTTCTTATCAAATGAAGCAGCAAAGCTTAATTTCTGTTTTAACAGATTTTCCTTCCCCTTTCACAGTACATATTTAAACCTGTCAGGAAGATACATTTGTTTTGCCAACAGCTAATTAAATAAAATGGAATTAAAATAGCTGTGCAACATAAATAATTCAGCAGAAAAACATTGAGTTAAAAGCTAAACAAGGCAGCCTGGCTTTTTCCAGGTGGAATTGCCTTGACCTATATTTTGCAAAATGCCTGGGAACCTTTATATTTGACAGGCTCTTCTCACGCCATGTGTATTTGCTTGCTATAAACTCAGACACACAATCTGTTCATGTAATTCTATTTAAAAAAGAGCCAAAGCACCTCATAAACCTTGAGCACTCTACATGAGGGTTGCATTTATTATACAATTTCATTTCTTCTCTCGCCACAATGAGGTGTTCAATTTCTATTAATGCGATGGTGTCAGGGACATGCTTCTTCCCTGTCCCACACCCATGAACTCCCTGTGATGACAGGGAAGTCTGTAATTGTGCTGTTGAAGATAATCATTTATAACTATTTAATCCAATTAATCAAATTATCCAATTCACATTAGCAAGCTCTTTCTGCTTGGCAAATAATGCAGCTGTAGTTTAGGTGTGCGCTTTCTGCTGATAGGATGGCCTGAGTTAAATAGGAAACATGCTTACCTTGCTTATGTCATGCTTACGGGCACTGGATTGGGATGTAGGAGACCTGGATCCCAGTTCCTTCTCATCCAGGAAGCTCTTCAGGCCAGTCATTGCTTCTCAACCTAGTCTGTTTCACAGAACCGTTGTTGTGAGGAGGAGAACCCTGTAAGCTGCCTTGCTTTCCTTGCAAAGGGACAAATGGCAGGGTATAAATGCAATGTAAGAATAACAACAACAACAAGGCATTTAGTAACAAAAACAAATATACATAAGACAAGTGTAGGATGACAACTGTAATAAGTCACTTGTTCAAAAAGGTTAAAAATGCAAGGTGGATATGACAAAACTTTGGCCATACATTACCAGCACAGCTTTCTGTTGCCAAGGTTACCCCCTGCTAGGTACTACTGCATTTGTAAATAAAGTATGCAACTATATTTATTTGTATAGTTTTATACTTAAACATGACATGTGATGTACTTGGTTGCTATCCTCTGATTGACTGTAATAAGGGGGTCTAAGTTCCTCAGAGATCCCTTGTCAACTTCTAGATAAAATGTTTTTTCCTTACATTTTTGATGTCTCTTGCTTACTATACAGTTCTGCAGAATTTTCCCACTTCTTCTCTATGGTTTTATTCTGTATGGGACATGAATATGGGGTCAGACTTACTTTCATAATGCTGTCTTTTCTGCTGTTCAAGCCAAACTAATAAAGGTCCTATAAGAGGCCAAAAACTAACTTTGGTTCAAAAAGCAACCTTTTTACCTAAGCTGTTTGGTATTTCCATGACCATTGCCTTAAATAACCTTGTTTGCATTGCATTTTGCATTCCTTACACCCTAACCCTATTCAGCTGAATGCAGCCACAAATGATTGAGAATCCTCCCTTATCAGTTATTCAATCTCAGTGCTGCCATAAACCTCCTCCATTAAAATAGCATGAACTGGAGACAAAATGGTAGCCCTGTGCCTCCATTGGGGATATGTAGGCTTCTTTATATCCATTCCATATGCATTTTATATATTGTCGGGCAGATTTCGTTCTATCATCTGCTTATTGACAGAACGTGATTTTTTAGGGATGTACAAGAAATCCATTCCTGTTTGCAAATTTGCACTAACATGTAGTCATGTATTTGTGCAAATTTCCCCAAGGGTTTTTTGTTTTTTTGTTTTTTTAAGGCTCACAAATCTTTGAAATCTACATGGCTTGGAACAAGTTGGTCTACTGAGGAATCCAGACAATAGATTCATAGAAATCTGAACTCATGTGAATCCATATACCTTTCTCCCATGTGCCTGTCACTCACTATTCTCATAAAAATGGAATACCTAATGATGGCTTATACCTACTTTAAAAGAATGTGCATCTAACTTCCAAGTATGTTACAGAAACTTGTTAGTATCCAGCTCTTGGGAATAGAGTACTGTATTTTGGATTGACTCACGCAGCTGAGCAGAAAATATACACAGGGACACATGTAGCATAATAGTCCAAGTGAAAGATAATTATTCTCAAAATCCTTCCTTTTGTTTTTTTAGAAATAGCATGATTCTAGCCCTTACATTTGATAAAATTGTGAAATAATTTATTTGTTTGTTTGTTTAAAACTTTTATACCCTGTCCACCTCTTTGGCATCTCGGAACAGCTTTCAACAATAGTTAGTCCAACAATAGTTGGTCCAAACTAATTGCTAATTGAGATCATGCTGGTTGAGATTGCTAATGAGCACTGGCCAGTGCAAACATGTTAAGCCCGTACTTTACTATCTGCGCTGGCTGGCTGGCTGGCTGGCTGGCTATGTCAAGGACAAATCTGAAGCCCTGGTATTAACATTCAAAGCTCTAAATGGTTGCCCAAAAGATTGTCTCCTCCCATACACATGTGTCTGAACCATTAGACCATCCTCATGAAGTCCCTGCAAAAACAGGACTTTTGCAGAAGTCCCTGCCAGGACATATGGGTGGCTAATAGGAAGAGGGTCTTTTTAATAAATGACTAAATAAATACATAGAGACATACAGTATGATGCGAGCCCAAGAGGGGGACAATATTTCTAGTGGTGGTCTCTGTGCCACCCCCACCCTCTCTCTGCCTCGTGGCCTAGATTCCACTGCTTGCTCAGCCATGATGCTCAATTGGTAATTCTGTGCTAGGTGCCATCTCTTAGTTTCACCAAACTTGAATGGTTGCTATGAGGAGGAAATGGACAGGAAAGACTATACATGCCACCCTGAATTCTACCAAAGAAGAGTAGAATGAAAACGGCAATCCTACGCCCACTTGGACTCAACAGGAGTCACCTGTGAGTAGACACATGTAGGATTTCATAGTTCATAAACTAGTCACATCGTTTGTCTATATTCCTTGTATTAAAAATTAGAACACACATTTTCAAGATTTTCTAATTATCTACATGATGAATAATCCTGAAGATTAGTCATACATTCAGACCGAATGTGTACTTTTCTGAGTTCTTGTTAATAAAAGGCTTTTGTCCTGCTCAGGATTTTTACTTCAACAAAGTATTTTAATCGGACACACTTCTATTTATTTCTGCACCATTGTTGACTACTGAACATATCTTAGCCATGAACCTTTGATCTATCTCCTCCAATTTTTCCTAATTACTACACTAGCTGGAACAAGCCAATTTTGTTTTGTTCCAAGCACTTTGCGATTATCTTCCAGTGGCACGCTTACAGACCCAGCCAGGCTACACAAAGGCTGATAAATGAGCCATTTATTTGATACAGTAATAATCTGATTTATCAAAGGCTCATGCATTGGCTGCCTTACAGATGTATTAATCAGTAGCCTCTAGCTGAACTTCTTCAAGGTGACAACTATGTTATGTCCTTCCACAAAGTTTATTTTCTTGTGTACCACATATAATACTGTGAATTTTGTGGGTGCCTGAGAATAGCATGTTGGAGAACATACCGGGGAAATATTTCCCTTCCAGCTTTGGTGGAACAGTTTTAGCAAACTCTGAGTGATCATTTGGGTTGACTTCTTCACCAAAGCTGTTCTGCATTGTGAGATAACGCTGATATTTTAGATGGCAGGTGTCTTGCCCTATTATTAGGGATCATTCCTGTGCACACGTACCTGGAAGTAATTCCCATTGAACACAATGAAAAATTCTTATGAGCAGCATGCAAAAAATTGCACTACATATCTCTTCAGAATCTCTGCCTCTGCTTCTAAGAAAAAAGGAAAGTCTAAGGTTCAGGTAGTCATGACTGCCAACACAAAACTGAAGGACTAGACACAATCCAGCAGGCATATATGCAATCTTTATTGATCATGCTGGATTCTTATATTCATGGTAAGTGCGGAAATCACATTGTGGTAACTGTGCTGCTATTTTTTATGTTGTAATGTTTGTTATTTATGGTTTTTGAGATATTTATGCTGTTTGGAAGGCTTTAAAAGTACTTTTTATGAAAATATTTATAGTAATTTTATATTTGGTATATTAGGTATTGGGAATATTGCTGCAAATATTATACACTATTGGGCATGGTATACTTGGGTTTGATGCCATCAGCATTTAGATTTGCTCTTCCCACTGCTGGCATAGACTCCTGTCATGGTCCTTGGGATGAAAGAGCTTCCCTACCCCTCCTGTTCTAACTCATTACAATTTTCACAGAATATTCTTCACATAATGTAAAGAAAGCAAAATGGTAGCCTAGAGGAAAAGTATTACAAGAAGTGGAATGGACTGGGATCCCATCAGTCTTTGGATTGTAAGCTTATCTTGTCAGAATTGTTTGGGGAAAGCAAGTGGGAGTCAAGTTGTCCCCCTTGTCTGGTTGCAACTTTGACTTTGTAGAAGTGGAAATTGGCAGACACTTTCTAATAATGTAACAGAATGGGTGGGGGGTAGTTTGCAGAACTGACACTGAAGGGTAGAAGGAAAACAGCCAGGATGGATAGGAATTTATTGGATGGGCTGCTTCTTGTATGTTAGTGTTCTGGTATGGCCACACATTTTAAGTTAGTGCATAACCTCCAGAGCCTTTGGTAGGAGCATCTGTTATCTTCCTTGTCTACATCTTTCTGTTTGGCTCTATCACAGGTGAACCTTATGGGGACATTCAGCTCATGGACTCTACCTGTTTAGGACTTTCTTTAAAACACTGTGTATCTTTGAGGGTTATGAACTTCAGGTCTTCATCATCAGGGTGTCTAGTTGTGGAGATTAATTCCTGACTTCCTAACCTTCCTGAGCTTTGGCACATGTGGATCAGAGATCCCATAGCTGGGAGCTTTCAAAGTTGGAATATTTTCCTGTGGGGAAGTACTTTGGATTCAGTTCTGATCTTCTTTTGGACTACTATTGTTGAAAGACCTGGAATACAGTATCCATGGGATCTAACTGAATTGACAGAGTTTTGAGTGCTGGTCTCCCCGCTGCTGCAGCCCATTCCACAGGACAAAAGGCTTTGGACAAAGTCTTTTTGAGTAAAGTACTATTTTAAAGGTGACCAGGTAGATTGGCTTTGTGATACAAAGAAAGAATATTGCAGAAGTTATCATGGAAATGTGGCTTAATGATAGGAACTAGATTTCAAACTAAATACCTCTCCTCCTTTCTGAACCAAAAAGAGCTTATTCCATGTTCAAAGTTGGTCATGCCACTTATGGACCAATCACCTGGAAAGTCAGGTGTTTCTCAATTGGTCTGCCTGTTAACATCAGTCTATATTATTAGACTGATGATGTTAAGTCCACTTGCACCCATCTCAGCTTTCTCAGTAGAATTTCCCAGTAAATTTGAAACTGTCTGGTTCTTGATGACTGTCTGATTTATCTCTGGGTCCACTGACATAGGCATTTCAGTTGTGAATGTTATCCCCTCGCTCTCCACTTCTAAGTATCTGAGTCAATAACCTTTGAAGGCTGTATTATAGGAGTGGGATCAATCCCTACTTAGGGTTAGTCCTGACATAGTGGTGGTAACCAAAGTACTTCAAGGCATCTCCTAGAATCACTCTTCTAGACTCATGAGCAATTGGGTTCAGATCCTTCCCTTGCATGAGGACCACTAAAAATTTGCTTCAATCATTCACCTGTTTGAGGGACTTCTGGAATTGGATCTGGTCCCTTACCATGCTAGAGAACTATTGGTGCAGGTTTTCAGGTTTCTAGACCTCTACCTTGATGTGGAACTATTTCAAGAGCTTATAGCAAAATGCAATCTGGCACATAATTTTTGAGATATTAACTGTTAAGCTTTATGCCATGGGAGTGACTGTAACAAAACGATCTTGAATTTAGTGTGTCAGAGTGCTAAAATGTGTGATTCCTGGATCAGGGCCTCGACAGTTGTTGTTTTGGGTATTTAAGGAATTCTTTTATCTCTGGCCAAATTCCCTAAACCTGTACCATAACCACATCCAACTTCTGGATACCGTCTTCCTCTGACATCAGAACAACTCCCATTGTTTTTCTGGCTGGGTTGTTACTACCTCCCTCTGGTAAATTCTTAGGACAGCCTCTTACACAGCCACCTACTACCTATATATGATCTCTACCAGCTATATATGGTTATATATCTAGGCATTAACTATTCACTTTCTTCTCAGCTTTCTTCTGCATCTCATAAAAGACCTCATACCAACCAGCAGAACTTTTCCATCTCTTTGACTACCACAGACTAACTCCATGCACACCTGTCACACCTAAACAGTTATTTCCCAGTAGTTATTTCTCCACCCAGCTAGAATCCCTAGCCAATCCAAATCCTAGTTCCATCAAAAAAAGTTCAAAACAATCTCTTTCTCATTCTCTCTCTCCCCATCCCTACTACTTCAGTCTGTCACTCAGTATGGGCTACACATGCCTTTAATAGTGTATATTGTGTGCAGATTTAAAAGAGCTGACCAGGCCTGTCAAGGACAGAACACTTTGGAGGATATTATTCATAGGGTCACCATAAGTCAGAGACAACTTGACAGCTTATAACAACAGCAAACTGTGTACAGACCCTGAGTATTTTCTTGAGATCAGATATGCTGAAACATTGCACCAGAAACTTAACAAGACTATTTGAATATGCTCTTAATTTGGTTAGAAAGATGTTCTTCAATTCTTATACCCAGGAAGTTGGATTAAATCAGGCCAACAATTCAAGAAGTGTTGATGATTAAAACAATAACTACAGAAACTTATTGGATGAAGGCAAGTCCTGTGATTTAATTGTTCTGTTTTTTGTTTTGTTTTTTATTTAAACCTAATTTATGCACATGTCTATGCAGGGACTTTCAGATGCTCTGCTACTTATCACAGTTCCATATTGCCCTGTCCATAAAAGTAAGTGTGTGTTTGTGTGTGTGTGTGTGTGTGTGTAAAACCCAAATGTACCATGCAGGAGATATTGATCAAAGAGGATGTCACTGAACTGCCCTGGTATCTATATAGGGCAATGCAATGTGTACACATTGTCCTTCTGTCATCAGTCTCAGTGTTTTAGTACTATTACTGAACTCAGCTGGTCAACAGCTAGGGAAAGCACAGGTGGACCCAGACCTTGAATCAAAATGAGACGAGACTTAGAGCAAAAGAAGCTATATTCTAGTGCACTATAGAATAAAGGGAGACATAAGGGGATACGTGGGTGGGGATGCAGGTGGCGCAGTGGTTTAAACTGCTGTGCTACTGGGCTGGTTGATCGAAAGATCACCGGTTTGAATTTGCACAACAGGATGAGTTCCCATTGCTCCATCCCAGCTCCTGCCAACCTTGCAGTTCTAAAGCATGCAAATGCAAGTAGATAAAAAGGTTTCACTTCAGTGGGAAGGTAACAGCGTTCCGTGCACTTCGGTGTTTAGTCATGCAGCCACATGACCACGGAGACTGTCTGCAGACAAACTCTGGCTGCCTCGGCTAGGAAACAGAGATGAGCACTGCCCCCAAGAGTCAGACATGACTGGACTTTAATGTCATGGGGAAACCTAAAGGTTCCTTTACCTTAAACCTTTACCTTTAAGCGGACATGCAGGCCAAAGCAGTGTCTCAAAAGTTACACACCAGTACATGTGTTTTGTAGCCCACATAAACAATTAGGTCACCTGCCCATTGCTCTGCTGCCCATCTAAAGGCATTCCTTTAGGTATCCTGGTCCCAAGCCATTCAATGCTTTATAACCAGCACCTTGAATTGAGCCTGGACTTCTATGGGAAGCCACTGGAGCTGATAGAGGACTATCTATGTGAGAATAATGATCAGTCCCTGACAGCATCCTGGCAGCTCTAATCTGCACCATCTGAAGTATTCGGACTGTCTTCAAGGGCAGCCCCACATAGAGCATGTTACAGTAATCCAAGCAGGAAGTAACCAGTGCATGTGTCACTGTTGCTAGGCAGTTCTCCTCCAGGTAAGGACGTAGCTGATGGTCAGCTGAAGCTGAAGGAACGTGCTCTTTGCCACTGCTGTCACCTGGGCTTCCAGGGACAGCCCCAGGTCGAGGAGCACTCCTAAGCTGTGGACCCTGTCCTTTAGAGGGAGTGCAACCCCATCCAGGGCAGGGCCCAAGTCACTTACCAAGTAACATCTACATGAAACCGCTGGAAGAGGTCATCAGCACGCGGATGATACCCAGCTCTACCTCTTGTTTTCCACCAATCCAGGTGAGGCAGTGGCTGTGCTGAACCAGTGCCTGGCCAAGGTAATGGGCTGGATGAGGACCAATAAACTGAGGCTCAATCCTGACAAGGCGGAGGTCCTGTTGGTGGGTGGGTCGGGCTTCAGGATGGGGGACCTGGGCCTTGTCCTAAATGGGGTTGCACTCCCTCTGAAAGACAGGGTCCGCAGCCTGGGAGTGCTCCTCGACCCGGAGCTGACCTTGGTAGCCCAAGTGTCAGCAGTGGCGAGGAGCGCTTTCCATCAGCTTCAGCTGATCCATCAGCTGCATCCCTTCCTGGAGTTCGACTGCCTGGCGACAGTGACACATGCATTGGTGACTTCCTGGTTAGATTACTGTAACGTGCTGTACGTGGGGCTACCCTTGAAGACGGTCCGGATACTTCATTTGGTGCAAAACAGAGCTGCCAGGGTGCTGACGGGGACTGGGCGTGGTTCTCATATCACCCCAGTTCTTCATCAGCTTCACTGGCTTCCCATTGAAGTCCGGGCCCAATTCAAGGTGTTGGTTCTTACCTATAAAGCCCTTAACGGCTTGGGTCCTGCTTACCTAAAGGAGCGTCAGCGACCATATATGCCCTTCTGCCCCTTATGATCAGCAGCTGATGCTCTCCTCCGGGAACCCTCCGTGAGAGAAATAAGGAGGGTGAGTACCCGGAGGAGGGCTTTCTCTGCGGTGGCGCCCCACCTATGGAATGCGCTCCCCAGAGAGGCTCACCTGGCGCCGTCTTTATTTGCTTTTCGGCACCAGGTGAAGACCTTTTTATTTAAGCAATATTTTAAATGTTAAATTATTTTATGTTTAAAGTTATTGATTAAGTTATTTTTATATTGTGTTGTATGTTTTAATTTGGACTTTGAGATGGGCCAGTTTTTAATATTGTGTATGTTTTTAATATTATATATGTTTGGGATGTTGTGAGCCGCCCCGAGGCTTGTGGCAAGGGGCGGCATATAAATCTGTTAATAAATAAATAAATAAATAAATAAATACCCGGAAACTCAAATCACCTACCAACAGGACCTCCATCTTATCTGGATTGAGCTTCAGTTTATTGGCCCTCATCCAGCCCATTACCTCGGCCAGGCACCAGTTCAGGACAGCCACTCCCTCACCTGTATTAGTTGAAAAAGAGAGGCAGAGCTGGGTGTCATCAGTGTACTGATGACTCTGCAGCCCAAACCTCCTGATGACTTCTTCCAACGGTTTCATGTAGATGTTGAATAGCAAGGGGGACAACATGGAGCCCTGCGGTACTCCATGGCAGAGTTGTCCCCCACCTTTTGGAATCAGCTGGCAAGGTAGGAGCTGAACCACTGCCAAGCTGTTCCTCCTACTCCCAATCCCACCAGCCTGTCCAGAAGGATACCATGGTCGATGGTATTGAAAGCCACTGAGAGGTCCAGGAGAACCAACAGGGATGCACTCCATAGCTCAACCAGAGCATCAACAAGAGTGCCAGCTTTATCAAATGGAAAATCCCCCAGAGCCCTAAGGAATCCATCTGAATTCATCTGGCTCTGAAGACGGACCATCATAATGAGGTCCACACCCTTACAGAGGGAAAGGCCAGCTCCAAGCTCAAACCTCACATGGAAGTGATCTGACCATGACAAGGGAGTTAGATGCAAATTCCTCACTTCCAGATCACCCTCTTCCTGTCCCGTCAAGAAAACCAGATCCAGAGTGTGACCTCGTTCATGGGTTGGGCCACTGACATGTTGAGACAGCCCCATAGTCATCATGGAAGCCATGAAGTCCTGAGCCACCCTGGTCAGAACAGTCTCAGCATGGAGATTGAAGTCCCTCAGGACCAACATCCTGGGGGTCCTCAATACCAGGTCTGAGACAATCTCCATCAGCTCAGGCAGGGAGTCTGATGGGCAGAAGTGTGCACGGTGCACCAGCAGAATCCCTACTCTGTCTCAGTCACTCACCGCCAGGTATAAGCATTCTAGGCCTGGTCTCAAGGAGACAGGAAGCCCTGCAAGGGAAATTGCAGCTCAATGAACCAGAGTAAGTCCCCCTCCCCTCCCCTCAGGGCATGGCTGGTACTGGATTAGATACCCAGGCAGGCACAACTGAGAGAGGGCTACATCCCCACCCTTTCCTGTCCAGGTCTCTGTAATGCAAGCCAGTTCAGCCCCTTCATCCACAATTAGGTCATGGATGAGGGATGTTTTTTTATGGATCAACCTGGTATTTAGCAGCAGCACCGTCAGGCCTGAGGGGTGGTTGATAATGTTACCTGGAACCTTCTGGTTGTGGGAATAACCAGAAGAGGGGACAGATGCCAACCATCTGTCCCTCCTTCTTCTGTGATGATGTGTTAATCCCCCAATGCCATATCTTCCCCTGCCCAACACCACCCCAATGGTGGTGCCCACACGCTCCCCAGGCAACCCCATAAAACAGCAATAAAGCTCAGTCATGAAATAAATAAAATACAAATAAAATACAATTAAATAGAACCCTCCAACCCACTCCACTACAAAGACAGAATTCCTGGCCCAGCCCAGCCCCGCACAGCCCCACACGGCAATGTCCATAGGCTGCCAGCCCAAGGCCGCCATCTCCAGGCCACGGCCAGCGAGTTAAGCCCATGCCCCTTCCCTGCGCACCGCCCCCAATCTGGTGCAGCTGGCGCCCTTGCCAGTGTGGGAGGACGAGCAAGGGGGGAGCCAATGGAGAACATGCCAGCACAGATGGAGGAGCTGTGAGCAAGCAGTGTCCCCGGTCCCATGATGGCCATCAGCTGCGGCAGCAGCGGCGGCATCAGCAGGGCATGGCAGTGTCTGCAGTGGCCAGTCAGTCCATGGGTGGCAGTGGTGGTGGGCTTGTCCTGTCCTGGGCTGGCTGTGCTCCTTCCCTTTGCACCGCCCCCAATTCAGCGCAGCTGGCGCCCATGCCGGGCGGGGAAAGGAACAAGGGCAGGGCCCACAAAGAGCCATGAGCAAGCAGCATCCCCGGTCCCACTTTGTTCTTATCTCTCCTCCATTCTGAGGCAAAAAATTCAATATGGCTGTGGTTTTTTCCTATGTGGCCTCCCTCTGGCCAACTACTTTTGGGGTGTTTTGAGTTGCCATGATTGGCAACAGGACCAAGGATTGCTCTAACTCATTGCTGAATTTTGCTGCAGTATATTTACAACTAAAGATTAGATATTCACACAGTATAAATAATTTCTTTTCACAAGCAAAGTTGCAGTACTGTATGACCGTGTAAAAAACTACTCCAGTTAAAATGTTAAAAAAATTTTTCAGAAACGGATTTGATATTGCAAAACTGCACTGTTTTTTCTTCAAGCATTCCATGCATTCAAGGGGTAGCAGAGAAATGCATCTTGGTCTATATGTAATTTGACTAGCTTCTCTTATCTAATCCAATAATTTAAAATGTAGCAGGCTTTGTAATTGCTTTGATTGTTTCATATTGTGTAACTTTCTGGGCTTTCAAAGGTGAAAAATAATGTCAGCATCTGCAGGAGGCAGCTCTGAAATCCTGCCAAGATCAATATTTCATGGTCAATACCAAAAATGATCATAAGCAACCAAATCTCACATAAGTAAGAGCTCAACTGTTCTGCACTGAAAGAGCAGAAGATATTAATGTCTGTCTATAATCACTGGAAATGCATATCAAATGTAAAACTCAATCATTTGTGACATCACAGTTTGTATTCAAAAGACAATTGGGTGTCACTGCAAAGTCTAAAGAAATCTGCCTCTTCTATAGCCTCTTCACAACATGAGAATGTCTATGTGGCTGGCAATATATAATATTTGATTTTGTTCATAAAAGTGTGAATGCAGTGCTAAATCAAAGGATGTGTAAATATCCAACGGTATGGAGACTAACACCAATGCTTGTTAAGAGGAAGAAAAGGACCCAATGTGAATTAAGCATAGGGCTGCAGTTCCCATTCTTGCTTAGTGTTCCTAGCTAATATGTGGTTTCTGCTCCTTACTACAGCCTTTTACAAGCTGGTGACCTCCACGCAGCTCCCCAGCTCCCTTCAGCAGAAGTTGAAGACCACAAAATATGGAAGGTACCAGCAAATAGAAGAAGACTACTTTGTGTTTTACTTCCAATAGTTTCCTGGTTAATGTCCTGATGGTACATTTACTCTTGTATACTCAAGTGCTCATCTAGAAGCGTGGGAAAGTCATCTCCATGTTATTGTTGAGGCATAATGTAAACATAAGAAGGTGCTCAGTATATTTGTATAATCTGACTAGCAATTTATCTCCAGCATAATCCAAATTTATCTCCAGCATAGCCTCCATATCTCCAAAATCTCCAGCAGAGGTGTCATATAACCTATTGCCTCTTGGAACTGTACAAGTTTCCTTTCCATAACAATTGACCCTAGCCTAAACCAAACTACAGATGGATTCCAGAAAATTACAAATCTAATATTACACCATGTTTTGCTTTTGTACACACATCAGAAGGGGGGAGAGACTAAGAGGGAGAGATATTTTAGATTTCAGTTTGTAGGATTCTCAACTATTGGTCATGCTTACAGGGACTTCTGGAATTTGATGCCAAAACATGGAGATCTGCTTTCTGGCCACCACTGCACTGCATGAGGTATCCTTGGCCTGCAAAGATGTGGTTTTAAAATTTGCATATGTGAATAATGAGATGAATAACGAGTGCATGTGATGTCTGATTTGAACAGTCTTACATACATGAAGGCTATCACTTGACATTGCACTTCTCAGATAACAAGCTTGCATGTGTGAACAGATCCTCATACATTCTGAAATGATATACTGGAAAGAAACATTCTTTTGTGTCTGTTGAGCTTGAAAAATAAAAGCAGTCAACAACAACAATGTTTTTTATTGTTTATAGTGTAATTATATTTATTAAGGTTCTTTTTAGTTTATGACAGGTTAATTTTTAATTAATACAGGCCATAACTGGAGCCCAAATTTACTACATTAATACTACTTAATTTGTAATAGACTGTCATATATATTGAGCAAATATCAGGGAAATTATCAGGGAAAAGAATGTGGATTGGAGATGAAATCCAGACTGGATATGTTACAATCACAGGAAGAAAAACAACCTGGGTGCTGTATGTTTAGACGCCATAGTTCAGCATATTTTTATGGTGTAATGGACAGAGCATGGGATTGGGTGTGGAAACCTGCCTTTGATTCCCATCCACTCATGTAATTATATTTATGAGAAATTTGCAAATTATGCAGACATGCCATGATTGCAATTCTGAATACGGGCAGGAGCACATCTTCTCTGAAAATGCTTACAGATCTCCAAACTCTTTTTTGCATGCAACAATGCACATTTTAGAGAATGTGCACTTTTAAAAATGTATTGATTCAATTAATTATTAAATTATTAATTAATTAATTATTGTTAACTTTGAAGTATTATTTTTTCTATTTATGTGAGCCGCCCGGAGGCTTCGGCGATGGGGCGGCATAGAAATGTGCAAATAAATAAATAAATAAATAAATAATAAAATAAAAAGTGCTTACGTTAAGAAATGGCTTTATGCTTTACTCTCTGGAAATACGCTCTTTTGAAAAAGCATACTTTCCCCATTCATATTGTGAACTTTTCCCACTTGACGAAAAAGGGTAAAGCATGTGAACACAGGAAATGGTGTGATATGAGCTGCAGCATGGTGCATGGAACATCTGGGCAATCCTTAAAACCATTTGTTTTCTTATACTTGGTCATGATATCATGGAATTATTGTGCTAATTTTTTTAAAGAAGGGAAAATAGAGGTGGCAATAGCAATAGCACCTTGGAAGAAGGGCAGGGTGGAAATGCAATAGAATCATGTATTTTTTTCTAGATCAATATCATAAGGAATTTAGTCCCATATGAAATGATCATAGATACTAGCTTAGATGGAAGATGGGAGATGACTCACCAGTATTTATTGGTTAGACTAGTGAGGAATTGATTGAACCAATAAGGCCATTCATGTGTTCTCTGGAGAGTTAGCTAGTCAACATTTTCATGTTGGTGAGATAATGTTTTAGCTCTAGTATTTCTTTAAGAAACTCAACACTAACAAAATGAATTGGTTGAGGTTCTACAGATTACATGTTGAAATTCATGTTTTCTCAGCACTATTGTAGATTTTTTTTCTTTTCATTTGAAAGGGATTGCATATTTTGTGCATTCTTTTTGAAACCTAAATATCAGTTCCGTGAAAGTGTGAAATACATGCATCTTCTATTAATTGTGTTTGCATGCACTTCTTTTTTCAAATGTGCACACTTCTCGTGCACATATTTCAAATATATGCGTGCTATCAAACACATTAGTATGGTTTGTGAATCACATTATAAGCCCAGAAATATATGGACTTTTCTTGCAGACTGTATTCAAATCTGAAAAGTGTAAACTGACTAGATTCTGATCAGAAATGCAATACGACAAATTTCTAATCCATCTCTACTAAACACTTCGCCTTGAGAAAAGTAGCTATGTAAAGGTTCACATCAACATTTCACAGCTACGGAACCATGTGGTTCTGGAAAGTCGAAAAAAAATCAAGCACCATATTCAGCAGCACCATGCTTCTCCACAACAATTACATACATTTAACAGAATAATATTTGATAATCTATTAATTTATTAATTATTAAGATGCCCAATAAAGCTTGTGAATCCATATGTAGATCATTGGTGAATGCAGTTCATAATGAGTAAAATCCCATTCTCAGGTATTCCATCTTGTTTGGGTGATTTTCAAAGTGAATGAAGTAAAAATTAGGCAGTATCTTTTTACAAATGTGTACATATTCATGTTTGTAAGTGGATGCTGGTGGCTCTGTAACAATTTAGTCAGTCACATTATGTTCAATTGCGCTTTATTTTATCCTTCATAATGAATTTGCTTTGTATGTTGAGAGGTGACAGGAAAAACTTTCACTAACAATAGAGTGCTAAAAAGTGGCTTCGCAAATCAAAGAAGAATTCATTATTTCACCCTATATATGGTGACAGAAAGGTTTGTGAATCTGGTTGTGTAATTAATTAACACAAATGTAAATAGAGAAATGTTGCAACATTGCTCTGTTGAAGCAATTCTTTAAAAACCTCTCTTGTGGCACTTTATGAACAAACAGCTTAATCGGTAATTGTGTAGTCGTTCATGGTCTAGAGCCCACTTCATTATGTGCATGAAATGTTATCTCTAGCTGAGGTCTATATGGCAGGTAAGCAGTCCTTACCTTTGTGTGAGTGCAACACAGGCTTTGGGTTTTGCTTAACTTTTGAAAAACTGGAAGAAGATGAAGACGAAGATGTGGAAGAAAGCTAGCAGTAGCAACCAAAGTCCTCTCAGCAGGTGCCTCCTTCCAGCTGCCATCTTTCCCTTTGAGAATGGCCCAGGTGCAGCCTAATTTAGAGGCATTTTGGGGCAAAATGGTGGGCACCACAAACATAAACAAATAAAGTGGCAGGGGTCCACTATTGAGAAGGAGTTTGGCAAGGCTGTATACTGTCGCCCTGACTATTTAACTTATATGCAAAGCACAGCATGAGAAAGGCAGGGATAGATGAATCACAAGTTGGAATTAAGATTGCCGGGAGAAATATCAACAACCTCAGATATGCAGATGATACCACTCTTAATAGCAGAAAGTGAAGAGGAACTAAAGAGCCTCTTGATGCAGGTGAAGGAGGAGAGTGCAAAAGTTGGCTTGAAACTCAACATTAAGAAAACTAAGATCATGGCATCTGGCCCTATCACTTCCTGGCAAATAGATGGGGAAGAAATGGAGGTAGTGACAGATTTTATTTTCCTGGGCTCCAAGATCACTGCAGATGGGGACTGCAGTCAAGAAATTAAAAGATGCTTGCTCCTGGGGAGGAAAGCTATGGCAAATCTAGACAGCATCCTAAAAAGCAGAGACCTCAACCTGCCAACAAAAGTGTGTATAGTCAAGGTTATGGTTTTCCCAGTTGCAATGTATGGCTGTGAAAGTTGGACCATAAGGAAGACTGAGCACTGAAGAACTGAGGCCTTTGAGTTGTGGTGCTGGAGAAGACTCCTGCAAGTCCCTTGGACCACAAGGCAATCAAACCAGTCAGTCCTAGATCAACCCTGACTGCTCTTTAGAAGGCCAGATCCTGAAGATGAAACTCAAATACTTTGGCCACCTAATGAGAAGGAAGGACTCCCTGGAGAAGAACCTAATGCTGGGAACAATAGATGGCAAAAGAAGAAGGGGACGGCAGAGGATGAGGTGGCTAGATGGAGTCACTGAAGCAGTTGGTGTGAGCTTAAGTGGACTCCAGGGGATGGTGGAGGAAAGGAAGGCCTGGAGGAATGTTGTCCATGGGGTTGCAAAGGGTTGGACACAACTTTGCAACTAACAATAACAACAAATAATGTCCACCATTTCTCTCACACCATGTTTGTGAATGGGGCAGTTAGTTTGAAAAGGGAAAGGCTTTCGACAACAGAGAAGCACTCAATCATTACCTAAGAAATAATCCTAATTTACAAAATCAGTAAACAGTTTTGTGGTAGCTTGAAGAACTACAGACCTACTGCAACATGAGCTGCTGCCTGCACACTTATGCACATTTCATCAAGTGTATGAATTATATCAAGATGGATAGACTTCACATGTCTGGAGAAGTATGTACTCATCCACAGTAACTCACATTGCAACACATCTGGTTGTTTGTTGTTCAGTTGTAAAGTCATGCCTGACTCTTCATGACTCCATGGACAACATTCCTCCAGGTTCTCCTGTCCTCTACCATCACCTGGATTACACCCATCACCACGCCCACCCCTTCAGTGACCTCATCCAGCCACCTCAACCTCTTCTTTTGCCTTCAATCATTCCCAGCATCAGGGTCTTTTCCAATGAGTCCTTCCTTCTCATTAGGTGGCCAAAGTATTTGAACTTGAATTTTAGTACCTGAGCTTCTAAAAAGCAGTCAGGATCAATTTCCTTTAGGAATGACTGATCTGATTTCTTTGCAGTCCAAGAGTACCACATCTGGTACCACAAGACAATTGCTTGTTATCCTCATGTACCTCATACCTGTCATTCTCAGCAATGGATCGTGATTCATGGCTGCACGAATGTTGGTTCTGGTGGAGGTGGCTTAGTGGCTCCAACCGTGCTCTGCAGGGTTGCCAGTACAGCAATGCTGCTCTGAGGAAGTCATAGGCATCATCCTCACTGGCTTATGGCAGCAGTTTGAAGCAAAGCTTTAGTGCAGTCATAGGCCTATAAACAAGCATTCGCAGGGTCACTTCCTGCTATTTCCAATTCAGCTATTTCACAGCTGGAGGGTCTCCCTACCTAAGAAGCCTGGAGGGTAGGGCTATGAATGGCTGCTAGATGCTAGCATCAGAGGGAATGTGTCTCTGTAGGTCACTTTCTGGGAGCACTAGAAAGAGAGTGCTAACATACTTATGCTTCACTTGCAGCCTTGCTATAGGCATCTGTTTGACCACGGGGTGACACAATGCTGAATTAGAGGGGCTTTTGGTCTGATCCAGCTCTTCCCCACTCTGCCCAAGCAGCTGGTTCCTGTGAAGCTGCTAGTCAGGGCAGACAACACATGAGTGGGGGGACCAGTCATCCATTGTGCTAGCAAGTTCCCTATTATTACAGTCTGCTCCTAAACTATGTGCTCTAAATCCATGTACCAGGAATGATTCCAAGGAAGGAAGAGAGGGGAGAAGGAAGGGAGGGAGGAAGGAAGCAATGTGTCATTTCATTACTACATTGTACACTTCATAACTTTTGAAATAGAAGAGGCTAAGATGAAGGGTTAACTTAGTTGAAAGTGTCTTTTCCTTTTCTGGTATCACAACAGAAGGGAAAATCCAGCTGGTGATATATTGATCTTCTGTCATCCTAAGACATGTTTACAAAGTGGAAAGCAGCAAAGTTCTTCTCACACAGATTTTTCTCCATTTGTAGGTTGAAAGAATGGCCCTGAAATAATGCACAGCCACTGCATAACCTCTTACAACATTCTTAATGGGCCAGCAGGAAGCTAGATCCGGTGCTTCTGTTTGTTTGATGAAAGTGTAGCTGGACATGTTGGTCCTACTAAAGCCGAGCAAAGAATCAAGGAGATGATTTGCAGTGGGCAGCAAACAGAATTTCATCTAAGTGCCATTTGAACTTACTTTATCTATTTATCAGAAATATTTTTATGCTTTGCTACTGCCCACAAGGCTTTTTGTTTGGCTTACAAATATGGACACACTGGCTTTGTTAAATCCATTCCATCTGTATTTTGTGGGCCAGATGCCTTTTGTACTCATTGATGGGTACATTTACACCCATGGATATATTTGTATTTGAATGAATTTGCACAATATGCACTTCCAGAAATCTTCAAATCCCCCAATGCTATATTTTCACTTTAGCCTATGGAAGAAATGTGCATTTTGAGGTGGAAATCTTTCATATTTTACTGTGCCCAAATTTATGTAAAATTAAAGACAACAAACAAGCAAACAAAATTACCTACAAATCTGATGAATCCATGTTATTCTACTGTGAAATGTCTGGGTCAGATTCATAGACATCCAAACTCATTTGGTTCCACTGCATGTTTCTTTGACATCCCCTCTTGAAAAGAATCCATTAGGTAAGACAGCCTTTGCCCATAGGCTTATGGTACAAAAAAGATACACAAGGGGAGAAAAAGGAATGAGGAGGGCGAAAGGGAAAATAATTATGTCAGTAGGCTGGTGAAGTGGCCTTGCTCTGCTTCTCTCCTTCACCTGGGGTTACAGCTGCTGGGGTAACAGTTGAGAAAGGTGGGCCCTTTGCTGGGGAATCCATTCTGCTGCTTGAAACACTAGCTGACTCCCATGACTTGGGGATTTCTGGACAGTGAACATGGAGAGAAAAGTTTAAAACACATAACAGCAAAATGGATGATCATAGAACAACAAGGCTGCAGTGTCGGCATGGAGCACCCCCCTCCCTGGTGATGTGGGAATCTGCAATGACTGGGTGGGGGGCGGGGATGAGCAGCAGCAGAGGTGGTGGCAGCAGTGGCTGAGGTGGAAGGCTGCCTCCTCTGGTCCACCGGTGTTGATGCAGTATATAAGTATGCATATGTACTATATATAGTATAGATAATTTACCTGTGTAGTGGTAGTGGGGAGGACTGTGTGTACACAGGTGCATGAATGACAGGACAAGCAGAATGACCATTCAGGCCAACAATTGTCTTGTCTACTTTGGAATACACTCTCGAATATGCTTTTCAGAGCCAATTCAGACATTGACCAAAATTTATCTCCACATCTGTACTCTAGGTCAACTCACACATTATACTAAACATTCATTTAAAATCATGCTTCAGCTGGCCAGTTTTATTCCATGGCAGGCTTTGGCACAGCTCATGTTCCCAAGCCAGATCAAGTACCCAAGCGAGTTTCTTGCTGAAACCCATCTTTTGCTTTGCCCGAAGTGCTTTTTCTTCTGTCAGCACTTTAGGCAGTTTGATTTTGCATTTGGAAACTGGTGAAATCTAGATGGAAAGTACAATCTGGATAGGGGCCATGACTGGTTGATCTTCAAAACTAACTGGCCAGCTGCATAAAAAGCCTATTTAATGTGACACAGTGGTTCATTATCCTTTGCCTACACCTAACGATTTGCAGGTGCAGTAAATATCAAGCCAGGGGAGGCATGTGGAGCTGTATCTGGCTCAATGGACCACATGTTGTTCACCTGATATAGACACGCAAAGCTTCAAAAAGGCAGGCAGTGGATGTTCAATCCACCATGTAATTCTCTGAATATGTATTCTCGGAAAGAGGTGCCATCCCATACAGTTATGCCTCAACAGAGCTTGCCAATGAAAGCTAAATGGGTGGTTCTGGGACCCTGCATGCACATGGAGCCTAGACAATGGGCAGAAGCTGAAATCAGAGCTTCATTCATGAACAGAATGTCTATCACCAATGGAGGTCTGTGAGCCCCTGGGATGTTTTGTGCTGCCACAGCTAGCAACAGAAAAGCTCTAGGTGGTCTTTTTGCCATTGTGTTCTACAAGTGAGTTACTTCATTTCCCTTCAACTCTCCCTAGGGAATATGTCTCAAAACCAAGGAATGAATTGAAGGTACAAGAAAGAAAATACAAAAATTAGCAGCTGTGATCGTGTCTGCAGATAATATTTGGATGAAAAATATAGGAATGGGAGGTAATCTTATTTTCTACAAATGTGAAATATATATCCATTTTTCATGCCATGATTAAAGTTATTAATGGAATTCTTTTCATGTTATGCTAAGAGCAGTGCAAGTTCCAGCAGATAATAAGAGTTTATGTGTTCTTTCTGAAAGCTTCACAGCCAAATAATGATTCTTATTCATTCAACACAGTTATTTTTGCCCACCATATGGAAATTGAATTTGAGTGTAATTTAAAATACATTTCACCTAAGATAGATATAAAGGATTAGCTGGTTGTGTCCACAAGGAAAAATCTCAGTTGGAAGTAACACAGAACAACCTCCTATGCTCTGGGAATCCCCCTGAAAGTGATATTTGCCCTAAAATGGCCCAGGCAGTTGGCATGCTTGTTCCTGGGTACAGTAGGCTTCCCACATCTCTGTGGGATACCCAGAGGCAGAAACAATGGGCCCTTCTGTACCACATTCATAGCATTATAAAAACCCTCTTTCATCTAAACTAACAAAGCCCAATCACTTTAAACACTGGATGAAAAATGCAGGAATGGGAGGTAATCTTATTTGCTACAAGTGGGGCTATGTTTATCCATTTTTCATGCTAGTCATTTCAGTACATATGTTTTCTATTTCTTTGATGTGCATTGGGATCTCTTGAAACCCACACTGCCAAAAGAGTTGCTATGAGGTTGCATGCAAAAACATTTCAGTGTTGGCCATTTTATTTTCAAGCCCCATCCTAATATTTTATGCATGCTGCGTTCTTGTTGTCAGTGAGCTATCCATCACAACCTGATGATCTCTTTCCAGGTCAGTCAGAGCCAATTACACTCCCATCAACATATATGATTAGATCTCTTCTTTTTCATGGTTCCATGTACAATGACAAAGTAGTATCCCTATTGCCCAGAGCAAATTATCCTGTAAGCTTTCACCTATATGTCAGAAAGTTTGGAGAAGAGAGCAGCCACCTGATGGGCAGAGCTTAGAACTCAGAGTAAATGACCATCAACCTTCTAAGATTCCCACTGTTTTTCCTGTCAGGTCATGCTATCTTGTATTTCTCTCTCACACAGAGCCTCCCACTGATAACAGTGGGGGTTTGTGCCTGCCAAACATAAAAGCACTCTTGCGGTTCCAGGGCAAGTGACTCCTTAAGCAAAATGGTTCAGGAGGGCAACTGAACTGCTTGGATTCAAAGAGAGCTTTGGAAGACAAAATATGCAAGCAAACACATGGTCTAGCTGTCCTGCTGAGATAAGCATTAGCTTACTGTTTACCATCACTTTCAGTTAATAATCTGACCAACTTTGCAATTACAATTATTCATATACAAGAGCTATTAATATTCATTTGTGATCATAGATGGATCTGCAGATGAACTTGAAGATAGGGATGGGGAATAGTATTATTTGGTTTTAAGATAATAGACCTGGTCCATGCATCCTGGATTAAAACACAGAATGAAACAGATACTTTTAACTGCTAATTCTCCAAATGCTATGGAGTGGTTCCAGCTCAAATATTGCATGCAGAATATACATATTCAGCATAGGTGTCTACAAAAATCCCTCTATCAGGCAAGGTTGCATCCAAAAATGGATATATTAGAGAAAGTTGCATGAAAGACCATAACTGTCCTCAAGAGATCAGGAAGTCAGCAAATTACATTGTTCAAGAGAGAGACAGAAACAGTAGGAACTTGGTTTGTAGAAATGAACAAATTATTACCCTCCAACTTGGTTGAAGTTAGGGGGAAATGGGAAACTAATTTTAAGAGGCAAAAGCTAAGGCAGAGACAGAGAGGCAGTGGTCAGGAGAGAAAGAAAAGGAAGAAAACAAGGCCAGAGTTGTTGGAACTGAAGAACTGATTGAGAGAGATGGACCAGTAATATACAGCATGCATAAGGCTCCTGGGCACATTCTAGTTAGGTTAGATGATGCATTTAACCTTGGTTCTTTTACTGCCCTATTACTCACATGGTTGTGAGTTGATGTGTGTGTGTGATCCATTTATGCTTTGCAACTTTTTTTTCCTTTAAACATCTTCTTCCAGTGAAATGTAAGCTTTGTTATTTGAAAATTCCTGGTCTTTTTTCAGGTGGGTGAAAGGTTATAACTAGTACCTATGATACCTATACTAGATCCCTGAAACCCATAGAGATTGAAGGCTGGTTTGGTGTGTCAGTCAGAAAACTAAAGATCCTGCTGACTGTGGAAAAGTGTGGATGCTCTATTTTGTTAGCTATCCCTCGCATACAAAAATGCTTGTATTAGGGAAAGGTTGCACCTGATTTGGAAACAAAATTTGTGTGTTAGGAAAAGTTTTCTATGAAAATAAATGGATCAAAATGCACCTGATTTGGAAACCACATGAAGTATATGCAAAACTGACATGGAGCAGATTTATCCATCCATTCTTGGAATATCTTTAGTGTATTCCTTAAAGTGCTTTTGCCCAGAATTTTCATCCTGTAGGCATTTTATAAATATGTGCTTCTATTTCTTCCTCTTTCATTGTTTGTTCCATTAGGTCTATATTGCTCTGTTGTAATTTCCCCCCACATTTTCCTCTACATACTCATTCAAGCAAAGGTTGTGACTCCGAACACTAGACAGTTTCTTCTAGGCTGATATTGGAAGTCTGCAGGCTAGAAGACAGAATTTGCTTCTTCTTCAGTTTCTTTCCACCATGCCAGAATCTGTTAAGAAAAGCAGACACTTTCATATTGTGGTGTGACTTTTTGCACAGATGATAGCAGGTTAGTTCTTAGAGGTAAAGCTCATTGGTTGAACATATGTAAAACATATAAGACATGGCTAAAAGAGACTTTTGCTCACCATTGAAATGAATCAGACCATTCAGTTTTCCCATTCAGATGCTTGATTGCCTCTGCTGACTGCTGACTCAGTCCTCAGGGAAAATTACCACATTTGTAGAACTTTATTTTATTTTATAGTGACAGATTTTATTTTCCTGGGCTCCAAGATCACCGTAGACGGGGACTGCAGCCAAGAAATTAAAAGACACTTGCTCCTGGGGAGGAAAGCTATGGCAAATCTAGACAGCATACTAAAAAGCAGACACATCACCCTGCCAACAAAAGTGCGTATAGTTAAGGCTATGGTTTTCCCAGTTGCAATGTATGGCTGTGAAAGCTGGACCATAAGGAAGGCTGAGCACCGAAGGACTGAGGCCTTTGAATTGTGGTGCTGGAGGGGACTCCTGCGAGTCCCTTGGACCACAAGGTGATCAAACCGGTCAGTCCTAGAGGAGATCAACCCTGACTGCACTTTAGAAGACCAGATACTGAAGATGAAACTCAAATACTTTGGCCACCTAATGAGAAGGAAGCACTCCCTGGAGGAGAGTCTAATGCTGGGAACAATAGATGGCAAAAGAAGAAGGGGATGACAGAGGATGAGGTGGCTAGATGGAGTCACTGAAGCAGTTGGTGTGAGCTTAAGTGGACTCTGGAGGATGGTGGAGGACAGGAAGGCCTGGAGGAATGTTGTCCATGGGGTTGCGATGGGTCGGACACGACATTGCGACTAACAACAACAACAACAATTTTACTTTATTTTATTATTAGGTGCATGATGCACCCTTCAATACCTTATCACAGCAGTGTGTGTGTGTCTGTGTGTAGACCATAAAGGAACTGATACATAAATAAATGTATAAAGACAGCATTATAAAAAATCCAGCAAAAACAGATCAACAGAAGTGACTTCCAAGATTAAAAGATGCCAGGTAATCCTTGCTTCTCTCCACTAAAGATTTGTAAAGTGAAGATAATGACAGTGTAGGGATGAGTGAGAACTTTGTTTGCTTGGTCCTTTAATGTAAAATTACAAAGTTCACACTTCCTGAACCAAAACACCGCTGTACCATCAAATGCTAGTCATGAAATTTGTGAGTCAGTCTAGAAAATAAAATGGTCACAAAAAAATGTATCACTTTGGAAAATATGAATGCGCACAAAAATACATTTTTAAAAAATGAGCAAAGTACTTCATTCATTGCAATATTATTAGAAACATAGAAACAGAGCGAGTCAGAAGGGGCCTACTGGGCCATCTAGTCTGACCTCCGGCACCAGCCGGCTCCGCTCATGACATGCCCACCATGCGCATGTCCAGCCTGTCTTTGAACACCCTCACCGATGGGGCCTCAACGACCTCCCATGGAAGCCCATTCCACGCCCTCGGGGTCCTAACTGTCAGGAAGTGCTTCCTGGCATCCAAATTGAACCTTGGCTCCCTGAGCTTTGCTCCATTGGAGCGCGTCCTGCCTTCCTCTGCAGGGGAGAACAGGCCTCTACCCATCTCCATGTGACACCCCCTCACATACCTGTATGTTGCCAACA